>CM033740.1:39985030-40204356 GCA_019671005.1 Hibiscus mutabilis | reverse complement strand
TTTAGTCTAAAATATCATTCATGATAAACTAATGTTACTGGTATGTTAATATTTATTATATTTAAATGATTTGTCATGTTTTATGTTTTTGCCATTAAGATTGCATATCGAGATATAAATTGTTAATGCGGTGTCCTTTTATCCGAGCGTAAAAACGGGGCGATATCAAGCGTAGTGATAGTGGTTAGGCGTTTATTCTCGGATAACGGGACCCTTAAAATATATTCGCAATTATGACCGAAATTTAAAATAATCGTCACTTTAATCCGAAAACCCAATATTCATAAAGCGGTAATTATTAAAGTACCAATTTTTTTGGGCGGTGTGGGGTGCTAATCCTTCCCCATCCGTAACACTCCCGAACCACGCTCTTTTTGAATCTCTGGTTTTATGGTGTCCGGCCTACCTAAGTGGCCGGTGGCGACTCCATTTTTATAAGGTTTTTGTAAACCCCACGGAAATAAATATTTTTAAATATCACAAACACCTTTCAAAAATCCTTCGAAAAACAATCGTTTTTATTTAGCGATGAGAAGTATTAGAAAAAGACATCGCTACACTAAGTCAGCCTTCAACCAGCCTTGTGACTACTCCTGCTCAATAACGGCTTCGACACGCACTCCAGGTTTCGATGGATCTTGTCACGGACACCACTTGTGTCGCGGGCTAGACCTTTGCTAGACGAATCGTGCCAGACCTTAGCCGCTTTCTCGGTTGAAACGTCGACTAAGTCACCCTGAAGTACCTTGTCACGGTCTTAGGTGAAGATCTCTCGACAAACACCTAACTCAGCTAGGATTCTCGCTCCGAAAGATCAAACACTCCTCGAAGCCCTCGAACGAAAGATCGTTCTCAGCGAAAGCTAATCAAAGAACAACAAAAAGAGATTGGCAGCTAGAACAACGAAGAACACTCAAGAACAACAAAGAACAATAGAAAGAACACTCAAAGAGTTTTAGAGTAAATGCTTCTTGTATTACTCAAAGTGAAGTGAATTGAATTGAATTACAAGTGAGGAGGGAGCCTCTATTTATAGTTGAACTCCCCTACATCCAACGGCTCAGTTTAAATTACATCGACGGTCGAGATTGATCTTATCTTATCTTATCTGATCAAATCTCAAATTCAAATCTCTAATTATCATAAACATTATCTACACATTATATTCAAATAAATGGATAATGCTTTGACCAAATTACCCTCCTGAATCCTCCATGGATTTGGCTAAGTCTTGTGGGCTTGCGGGCTTTCTAGCATTCTCCAAGTGCCAGGCCAAGTGTGATGGTCTTGGCAAGCCCGTTCCACCGCGCAAACTCTCTTTGGCTGATTCTTGCGCTAACGCCTCGGTCCCAAAGGTTTGGTCCATGCCTTTCTCCAAGTGCTGGGCCAAGTCTAATGATCTTGGAAAGCTCGTCACACCGCGCAAACCTTCTTTAGCTGATTCTTGCGCTAACGCCTTGGTCCCAAAGGTATGGTCCTCGCCATTCTCCGAGTGCTGGGCCACATTTGGCAAGCCCGTTGCATTGCGCACAACCTCCCTATTTGTTGCTCGCGCTAATGTCTCGATCCAAAAAGTTTGGTCCGTGACACAATGGATTAAACCTGCACATGGTTGGGTGAAAGTCAACGCCGATGGAACGGTTCGAATAAGTGACGGTGAAGTTGCATGTGCCGGGGTAATCCATGATGAAGATGATAATTGGTGCATTGGTTTCTCAAGAAGTTTAGGCTGTTGGTGATTATTGCTGAACTTTGGGCAGTCCATGACGTTCTTATTCATGTATAGCGATAGGGATCTCGGCGAGGGGAGTTGGAACCGGATAACTTGGAAGTTTACTAGATTATTATGGATAATTTTACGGCACTAAAAAATCATACTGTTGTGGAGAAGATCAAAGAATTGTTGGGACGCGATTGGCAAGTACAACCGCGACATATTAGTAAAACGCAAAACAAAGTGGCTGATGCTTTGGCTGCTCTTAGCAGAGGTCAACCCGTTGGAGTGGTTTCTTTCTCGGATCCTCCAGCTGTTGTTGCTGATCTGATAATTGATGACATCTAATTTATTAGATTAGCTCTTTCTTAAAAAAAAAGAAACCTTTGGGTTATGGTTTCTAGCTGTAATTGCACCAACAATATATATTTTTAATATGTAATGCTTTAGGTAAATTAATATTTTAAGAATAAATCAAGGGAACGTAATAATTATTCTAAATTTTTTTAAATAGAAGCCGCTACTTTTATTAAACGAGAAAATATTCAAAATTACAATAAGGGTTTACAACTATCATTATAAACTAAATTCATAATTTAAACATTTTTCTAAAACTAGTCACTTTAGATCATACAAGGATCATACATAAAAAGGTTAAAAACTCATCCCAAAAACTCGAACGAAAAATAGATACAAATAAATCTGATTGCATCAGCAAACGAACCACAAAAAGGGATTAAGCTATTGAAAGATCATCAAAAATCGCAAATTAGAGCCGAGAGTCGTGAGAAACTATCAACGAACACAAACTGCGTATCCAAATTCAATCCGAGGGTCCAAAGCAAGGAATATCAACATGATTAAAAATAAACGCCATCTTGATCAGTCGTGACATCGTCAAATCCAACTCTAAGAAAAATATAAAATAAAAGAACGGTCAAACTACCGAGGAAGAAGAAAAAAATATGTCAAAAGATATAGATAAACGTGTCACAAAAGTAAAAAAACATGCCAAAAAGGCAGAATTATTTTTATTAAAAAACTAAAAAAAATAAAGAAACAAAATCAACGGTCGATAACTAACATTAAAATCGATGCCGTCGTCGACTAAATAAAATGAACAAAATAAAATTTACGACGCTCGATAAATAAATAAAGAAGGTTGCCGCAAAACCCTAGAGGAGATGAGCAGAGAAGAGAACATCAATGGGATAAAATTGATGTTGAAAGAGCCCTGTTTGCTAAAAATGTTAATCCGAACGAAACGAATTTATTGAATATGCATAAATGTTAGGGTATGATGGGAAGACATGGTGGTTAGGGATTGATATAGAATTTTATATCTAGTAAAGTTATGTGAAAATTTAAAAATTTAAAAAATATAAAATTAAATTATTTTTTTAAATTATATAAAAATTTAAAATTTTTAGAAGTACGATCACTCTTAATTCCTCTGAGCTCATCTGGTGATAGGATTCGGAACACGGTGATCTTCCGTACTGATAATAGAACTGAATACAATTAGACAAAGATAGGGAATCTCATAAGAAATAGTAAATGTTTTTTTTTATCATAAGAAATAGTAAATGGTTGTGAGTGAAAATTAGTGAGAATTGAGAAAGTTGTGGTGGGTGAAATGATTTTAGTGAGAATTTTATAAATAGAATTATGAAAGTTTGGTTTGGTTGAAAATTTTAAAAATGATTTATAGAAATTGAAAAAAATAGAAAGTAATAGAGTTAGTGTTAGTTTTAGTTTTTGTAATTTAATAAAATTCTATTTTTGATATATTTTTATAGTTTGTAACTTTTTTTTATCTCATTTCGGCCTAAATAGAAGATTTAAAATGTCATATTAGGCCACCAAGTGATCGACCTAAAATTTCTTTTAAAATCATCATTTAGCTTAGCATTAAACCACATTTATGAAGTCATAATAACCAAAAGATAAGTAATAATTAAATTCTTTTACAAACCAAAGCTTTGTACAATAAATCACAGTATACCAAAATAATATAAGTTTAAAGTTATATCTTAAAATTCATAAGATCCTATAAATATATAGTCCAAAATTAAAAGTTAAAATATGTACTTTGTTTGAAGTAGTATTTAAAAATCCTCGTTGGTGTGTTTCTCGATGCAACCAAGTTCCACTAACATATGAACGAAAATAATCTAAACGATAAGCTTTACAAGTTCAATAATACATTTTTATTTTACTAATTACTATACATACATTTTGTAATCACTCATTTTCACTTGTAAATATATTAATATTGCATGTATATTTATTATATTATATGAATGTCACTAATATAACATGGTGTGTGCATGTATAAGCTATGTATACGTATTAGGGGTGTATGTATGTCGTGTATGTATCTAGAGTATGAGCGTATTTGATTAATATATAGATGTTATGTTAATTATATGCATGATTATACGTACGTATGCTAGAATATTATATTAATTAATGATTGTATAATAAGTATACATTTTCGTATGTATATGTATTGCTGTTATAATTATATTATTATTATTATTAATGACAAAATGAAAAAAATTAAATATATTAAACCCAAATAAAAATTACGGTCAAGTCCAAATACATTACAAGGCCCGGTTGGCCCAAATCTAAATCTTATCTAATTGCAATTATCTTGTGTGTGCGGATGGCGTGGGCCGTTGGATCAAGATCTGATCCAACGCCACGATACAACCAAGAGGTCAAAAATATATCGCCAGCGCCGCGTGTTCCACACGTATGGACCGTTCGAGTGCCACGCGCGTGTGGTCCACGCGCGGTCGCTTTAACATCCCACGCGCGTAAGATCCACGCGTTACGACTCCTCGATCGCGGAGCTCCACGTGGCGAGATCCGCCGCCTCATCAAATCGAGGCTTCATCCAGCCGATCGTTCTTCAAGCCATCTCGACCGTTAGATCGATCCGATCTAACGGCCGAGAACGCGTCTGGCACCGGGCGAAATGTCCATACCACCACCGCGCCCGATATTCAGTCCCGTGTTGTAACATGCCCAAGACAACAAGCAAAATTGTCGGTTCAGATCTGAAAAAGCAAGATGCAACTTGCACCAAAACAAAAACAATGATATATATGAAACGGGAACTTTTGTAACGGAGATAACAGGGAGAGTAGTAACAAAAAAAAGAGAGAACAGAGATCTTGTAAAAACCAAAAATTGTAACCAAATCAAGGGATAATCAAAAGACAGTCCAATGGTAAACACTTGTCTCTTTTTCTTACTTGTTTTCTTTACATGAATATACGAAAAAAACAAAAACAAAAAAGGGAGAGTAGTCTTACAGCGTCAAACATGGTCTTCCTTCCTCAATGATAAGCCTTTCGGCTTCTACAAGCCCGATATGGTGAACTAAAGGGAGGAAGACCCTTGTGGGTTTCGTTTTGGTTCTAAAAAAAAAAATTTTCGCCGTATTTTCTAGATCTAGGGCAAATAAGGGTGTATCCTCCGAATCCAACCACGGATTCATGTTGAGGACGAAAAAGGGTTATTTTGGTGTGTTTTGGAAGCTGCCGCGCGCGGGTTAGCGGTCGGTCGTGGAGAGAGAACACGCGGCCGGCCGCCGGAATCTGGGTTTCAGAAGAACAATGGAGAGAAAAATAAGAACATGGTTCTTACAAAATCAAAAAAATGAGACGAATGACCAAAAATCTGATTTCGGCCTAAAAGGGGAGCTTTTATAGTTATTATTATTTTGCTAAATGGGTAAATTACGCACTTAACCATCTCGCGTTTTCAATATTTTCATTTTTGTCTCGCCGCATGGTATAATTACAATCCTAGTCCCCCTGATATTTCAAAAGTTTACAATCTAGTCCCTAAATTACACCGAATCAGTTTCTAAATGGTAAAATTACGCCCTTAACCATCCCGCGTTTTTGAATTTTTCATTTTGGGTCCGCCTTGGTCTAATTACAATTCTGGTCCTTTTAGGTTTTGTTTGTTTCGCAATTTAGTCCCTAAATTACATATTATTGTTCTTTAATTTCTCGCCACTGACTTTTGTTTTTCTTTCATTTTGATCATGTATTCTTTGTAAATATTCATGTTCGTATTATAATCGTATATATTGATATTCTATTATTTTATTTTATGTCCCTCATATATGACTCGTATTTTATGTTTATATGTATATATGTGTTAAGCTTATGATAGTCATGTTTTTTATCCTAGGTTATTCGTATTAAAGCATGTTATGTTCTATTTGACTCAGTAAAACAACATGTTCTTGTATTTTTGTACGCATTGTATGTTTTCTTGGCTTTTAGGTTACGTGTTAGTGTGTCTTCTTTATTGTATAATATATTGTTCATATATGTTAAAATATGTTTTATTAATAGCATGTATGTCTTTTTAAATATTTGTTCGTCTACATATAACGTAATTATTCCTGCATTGTTGTTCTAACTTGTTAAAGTTGTTTTTATCTATCGTTTAGAATAATATGTATATATGCGTGTTTTAATCTAGTATATCATTTATTAGATTAGTATTTTATTATGTTAATATTTATTGCATTTAAATATTTTGCCATGTTTTATATTTTTGCTCACTAAGTTTGCATATCGAGATATAAATTGTTAATGCGGTGCCCTTTTATCCGAGCGTAAACGGGGCCAGTATCAGGCGTAGTGATAATGGTTGGGCGTTTATTCTCGGATAACGGGGCCCTTAAAATTAATTCGCAATTATGACCGAATTTTAAAATAATTGTCACTTTAATCCGGAAAATCCAATATTAATAAAGCGGTAATTATTAAAGTACCAATTTTGGGCGGTGTGGGGGTGCTAATCCTTCCCCATCCGTAACCGACTCCCGAACCCAATCTTTTTAAATCTCTGGTTTTATGGTGTTCTGCCTACCTAAGTGGCCGGTGGCGACTCCATTTTTTTTAAAATGTGGTTTTTTTAAAAACCCCACGGGATAAATATTTTATATCAAAAGAATCACAAACACCTCTCAACATCCTTCGAAAACCCCTCACTTTTTTAGCGATAAAAAAAGGACATCGCTACAGATGGCGACTCCGTTGGGGAAAATTTTTTGTTTTTCAAAAACAAATGAGAGTCAAGCTTTTAAAATAATTACCGCTTTATTAATATTAGAAATTCCGGGTTAAAGTGACTATTAAATTAACATTCGGTTATAATTGCGCGTTTATTTTAACGCATTTAAAATATGGCATATAAACCCGTTTTTTAAGTGGGGGAAAACGCTAATGCTTTCGTGGAGATATCGTTCTCCCGTATGGGCCTAGCAAGTACCTTCGGGGCTCGAGTACCTTATGCTTTCGTAAGGATATCGTTCCTTCGTACGGGCATAAGCGAATGGGTCCCCCTGAATTGAACCCGGTTGAAAGGAGCCTATAATGGGTGATGATCGGGGGCCTTGCTACCCTTAGTAGGGGACAACAAGGACAATTCGGGTACCTCCTAGCACCAACAGTGCATGTAGAGAACATAGAAACCCACCCTGTTAGAGCCATGCGAATAACCATAGGTGTTTTAGACGGGATAAATAACGTTGTTTTGTGTGTTTATTATGTTTAACTTTGTCCTTTTATTTGTATATTTATCAATTTTATCTGGTACTGACTTGTTTTCTTTTCGCTTTTGTTTTTTCTCATACATCATTGCATTTGCATCACATAAAGGTACTGGATCAAGTGGTTTGCCTGATCAGAAAGTCTTTCACCATGGAAAAAAGATGTCTTAGGAAAGAAGAGCTTAATTTGTCAGTCAGACATTGGTCAGAAGTCAACCAGAAAATCCAAGGGGACAGTTTGCCGAACGAACGCGTAATAGCAGGATACACTTATGTGAGTCTCCAACAAAACGACTTATGGGACCTTCAAAACATTTGGGAAAGATGGGACCGAAGACTACAAGACTTGTTCTGCAATAGTTATGGCAACATCGCACAACTGTTATATGTTCGGATTAACCAGCCCCTACTCCGAGCTATAATCCGATTCGAATCCGGCTTTTTGTCGCTTCACCTTCAATGGGCAGGACATGATGCCTACGGTAGAAGAATACACTGCTTTACTTAACCAAAAAAATATTCAGAAGATTGGATCTACGCCAAGCCTCCGAGGAATCGTAATTATACTTTGCGAAACTCAAAACCTTTGCGGGAATGAGTGACGATTGGGTTAGTGGCCTCCTTCAAATCCGAGAAGATAATACGTCTTTGCATGGGAAAGTATTCGGGACATCATATCGACACATCCGCATTTAGGCAAAGAAAATGGACCTATTCGCTTTAGGAATATATGGCTTGGTGATCTTTCCCAGTACTGGGAACATTGACATAGCCATTCAATTTGTTTGAGCGGGTGAAACGGAAAGCAAACCCAAGACCAAAGAATCTTGGTCGAGACTTTCATTTCCTTAAATGCTAGCCGGAAACATGAAGAAGGACGTTTTGAGGATGTGCACAATGTTACAAGTATGGATTCGAGTCACATGTGGAAGACGCCGACAAGAGTCCTGGGGATATCCTTCCAAGGTTTTTCGCCTTTACAAGAATATTTAGCAAAGGAATGGCGAGAGGATTTGAAAACAAAAATGTGGACCAGTTTCTTTAGGAACATTCAAGATGAAGACATAGCATGGAGGGTCCCATGGCTCGGTAAAGTTAATTATTTTCTATACAGTTGTGGTGACTTCAACCGGGCTGATGATGTTGGGATTGCATGGAGGGATCGCCACGTGCTCGCTTTTAGTGTCTCGGCGATTCGGATCACGACAGTTCATTCCCAATACCGCGGATTAAGCCAAACTGAATTTCTTTTCAAAGGGGAGTTCAAAGGAAAAATTCAGACCATCATGAGGGCACAGGATCATTGTTACGGATCGGGGTGGAAGGAGATACCGAGCACATGACTACCCCAAATTACGATCTTTGGAGACGTTTGAGGGTTAATAATGTGATTCCCGAATCTGATCAAGGACCAGCAAAGTGTCACCAAGAGCTTACAAGGGTGGTACCGTCTGAAGCCGACATCTTAAGGAGTGAACTCGAGGAAGTTAAAAAGAAAATGGATATCCAACGGACCCAACATGCGAGCGAGCTCTATAAGGCAAGCTTAGAAGTTGATGAGCGAGACGGGATCATTAGGCAATTGAAGAAATTAAATACAGATTTAAGCGACAAGAACACTCTTTATCAAAAAGATGCCCTTCTATTACAAGCAAAAATACGTAAGGCCGCCGAGTCGGTTCATAGTCAGAAAAAGAAAGAATGAACGACATTCGTTTGGTGGAAGAAGAACGAGAAATCAACAAAAGAGCGATCGAGAAAGGGATAGAAAGCTGCCGTTTGGCTATGGAGGAAAAAAAACGGTCCGCCAAGAAGGCCATTGATCAAGAGAAAGAAAGATTCAGGCAAGAAATCAGCAAGGGAAAACAAGCTGTCCATCATGAGAGAGAAAGCGTCGCCGTATGGAAAAGAAAGTCCATAAGTAGCCGAAATAGACTATTAGAGATGCAAAAGCTGTATGATGACACTATCCAAAGGCTGGAGCAAAGCCAAAATCAAAATGGCGAATTAAAAGGAAAGGTGTCAGAAGTCGAAAACTCACTTCGAATGTACTGCCGCATGAATAACTTCGCTGAGCTGCAAGAAAGAGAACGCGAAGTGGGTGTGTTACAAGCACGAATTGGGTCCCTCGAAGCAACTGTGGAGGATTACAAGGAAAGAATTAATGTGTTCGAGGAGGCTGCAGCGGAGGGGACACCTATTAGCGTAAGAGATTACGCGACGCGCTCGAATGGTACAGAGATGAGACCAAGATTACGCAAACCTAATGGTGGACATACAGCAAGTCGCGCCAGCATGTAAATGATTTAGCTGTCGGGCCGAGACCCTTCGACCTTTTATAGCCCCTAAATGGAAGAAGCTCCTAGGTTCCTCAAGCTGCTCAGGGCAATTGGAAAATTAGGAGATAGAGCTAGAGTCTATCTATAGGACTCTGTGTTGTAATTAGATCTTTTGTACTAGGGATCTTTACTTTGTAACACGAACTTTGTTGTAATCAAGACCCTTTAATTCCCGTGAAAGTAGTTCAAAAGGGTGATTACCAGCGGAATCAGTACCTTATCTGCATACATTTTTGCATTTGCATCATAACATTCGCATCATTGCACATGCATTTATTTTTTGCAACCATATTAACAATATGAATATTGTGGCGTTGTGTGTAGTTAACCCGCAATCATTCATCACCCATATTTTACCCGGCTACAAAGAAAGCTCATGGAAGAAAGGATAATTAGTCTAGAAAGAGGACAAAGAGAGCTCGAGACAAGGCTTGAAGAAGCCCAGAGAAGCCTTAGTGATCAGATTGCGCAGTCACAAACATCTATAGTATCTGACATGACCACATTGCTGGCAAAAAGTCTTGGAAAAAGAGTAGAAGGAGAAAATGTTCAAGAGCCAGAAGGTACCCCGGCTCACTACAAGGTTCAACCAACTGCACCAAACCAGGCTAGGAAGGTGTATATTGACCCTGCAGGAATGTCTTCTAGCTTTCAAGTAAGGGCACCTGAAACTCAACCCCTCGATACCGAAGCACTTTATGAAGAAGAAGTGCCGGACCTGAACATGGTCGAAAGAATCAGGAATGAGGTAGAAAAAAAAAGTGGGAAGAAAGATTTCGCCTCATGGAGGAAAAATTTAAAGAGTTACAATCAAATGAAGAATCAGGAAATGACGCTAGCGACCTAAGTCTGGTATCTGATCTTGTCCTGCCGCCAAAGTTTAAAACGCCAGAGTTTGATAAATATGATGGAACCACATGTCCTTCTGCACACATAATGATGTACTGCCGAAAGATGGCGGCTTACCATAAAGATGAAAAGCTACTGATCCATTATTTCCAGGATAGTCTAACTGGAGCAGCGTTACGTTGGTATACTCAGTTGAGCAAGGCGAATATTAAAACATGGAAAGATCTGTCTAAATCATTTACTGAGCAATACAAACATGTAACAGACATGATCCCTAGCAGAATTATGTTAGAAAATATGGGGCAGAAGTCCAATGAAAGCCTGCGACAATATGCCCAAAGGTGGAGAGAAGTGGCCGCCCAAATCCAGCCACCTATCCCGGAGCATGAAATCACACCATTATTTGTCAATACTCTAAAAGGGGCACTCTTTGATCGCCTCATTAATAACACAACACAGTGTTTTGCCGACTTAATCAGGACTGGAGAGTCTCTCGAACTGGCAATTAAGAGCGACAGAATTGATGGTGGGGAAGGGTCTCGAAAGTATAACAAGAGAAATGAAGTAAACACCACCAACACCTATATCGCCCCGAAGAACTTCACAAGCACCTGTGGGAAAAACGCAAAAACAAAATCAAAGAGATGAGAGAGTCACCAGAAAAGAGAATGAGAGGAGAACTTTCACTCCCCTACCTGTTTCGTACTCAGAACTTTATTCCCAGTTGTATGAAGCAGACCTGGTCTGACCATACATCGTTACTCCTGTCAATCCGCCCTTCCCGCCTTGGTATAATCCAAGCGCGCATTGCGACTATCACGGCGTTACCCCTGGACATCCCACTGAGAACTGTCTTGCCTTCAAAAAGCTTGTACAGAACTTAATCGATTTTGGGATATTGAAGTTTGAAGAGCCGAGTGTAGCCAACAACCCCCTGCCCAATCATGGGAGCAGAGGGGTAAATGTCATAGAAGAATGCTTTACCAGGAGGATAAAGGATGACGTGTCAGAAATCAAGTCTCCTTTACGGTGGGTATTTCAACAGTTATGCATGGCTCGTGTGATCAACAAAGGCATGATAATAAGGCAGAAGGAAAGTGGAAAGTATTGCGAATTCCATCAGACTGAAGGGCATGATATCCAAGAATGTGACGAGTTCAAGAAATTGGTGCAGAAGTTGATGAATGAAAAACAAATTGAATTCTTTGAGGAACCCATGGGGAAGAAGGGATCAGACGTACACATGACAGATAGCCCCAAAACTAGATACGGGAAGGATAGACCTTTTATCATCTCTCCCAAAACAGGGAATGCAGGTGTCTCCCAAGGAGAAACCAGCAAAATAAGTCCCAAGATCATCATTTCAAAGACCATCTCCATTCCCATTCAAAGATATGCGACAAATTCCACGTAATTATCTTTAAATGTGACCATGCCAGAAAAAATCAGAACACGAGCAGGTAAAAGAGCCTACGTTGGAAGACCAACAAAGCCGTAACGATGTGAGCGTTGGTGAGGCAGGCCATTTCACAAGGAGCGGCCGATGTTATTCCTCCGAGGTTTTGAAAGCGGCTGAAAAAGATAAGGGAAGAGTACAAAGATTAGCCTACGCAGATATTTGGAGAAGAACCTTCCCCAAATATAAATGAGCCGGTAACTGAGGCTCAGGCCAAAGAATTTCTAAAGTTCTTGAGACATAGCGAGTATAGCGTAGTGGAACAACTACGAAAACAACCGGCCAGGATCACAAAGGCTTTGAATTACTCTTGAGTTCGAGAAGCATCGGGAGACGCTATTGAAAGTGCTGAATCAAACTTTTGTACCCCAGGACATTTCTGTAACAAACCTGGACATGATAGTGGGGCATATTACCTCCTATAATCATATCACATTCAGTGATGATGAGATCCCGGAGGGAGTAATGGGGTCTACCAAAGCCCTTAACATCACTACCCACTGCAAAGGGTATGTATTACCAGGAGTACTGATCGACAACGGGTCAGCATTGAATGTCTTGCCTATGGTGACCCTGCAAAAATTACCAATAGATGGTTCGCACCTAAAGCCCTACCACAACTCGGTAAGAGCCTTTGATGGTACGCAAAAAGGAACAATGGGGAAAATTGAGGTGCCCCTATTGATCGGACCAACTGAATATGTGATCGATTTTGTGGTGATGGACATAAAACCATCTTACAGCTGTTTGTTGGGAAGACCGTGGATCCACTCCGCAGGAGTTGTCCCATCATCATTGCATCAGAAATTAAAATTTGTAGTTGAAGGCAAATTGGTCACAGTAGAGACAGAGCATGAATTTGTTGCTTCGGTGACATCAGACACCCCCTACATTCAAAATGATGAAGATGCTGCAGAATGCTCGTTCCGAGCATTAGAACTAGTAAATGCCACATTCGTTTCAGAGGGAAGTCGGATCCCCTACCCCAGGTTATCTAATTGTACCAAGATGACCGTCGCGAAACTCGGGGCGAGGAGCCAAAATAGGAAAAGGGTCAAAGAAATTACAAGGAAACTTGAGACCCAAGAATATGATAACCAAGAAGGATCGTTTCGGGCTGGGTTACCAACCAAGTGTCCAACAAAAGAAAGAGGAATATAAGAGGAAGGAGGAGCAAAGAAAAGCCAGAACTAAAGGAGAAGACATTCCATGGAGACCAATGTCCTTTCCTAGTTTGAAAGCCACTTTTGTCTCCGGAGGGTTCTACCAGCCAGGTCAAGATATTGGAGAGGCAATGAAGAAAAACGATGAACTTAACCAGGAGGAAGTACTCAGTGAATCATTTGAAGGGATGTACATCAACATGATAGCTGAAAAGGACCGAGGCAGCAAAATGTTGACCAACATCCGTCCTTGCCATCCTGGGGAAACACTCGATAACTGGAGCTGCATTGATCTACCTGTAGTTTTTAGGAATAGATCAGAGTAATGCTCCGAATCAACCTTTTGTTTTTGCCCATAAACAATGGGGATCTCTTGTATGGGGCACCTATGTTAACTTTTTGATTGAAATGAAAATATCCCCACTTTCTTAAAAATGACCAAAGTCTCATTTATTCCATTTATGCATTCTCCATATTCATTCCCTTCATATAAAGCCGTCTCTTTCCCAATACAATTCATTCTCATTTAATGCAGGTCACTCATGATTGACGATATGAATGATACGGATCCAATCTCGAGTGAATTTGAATGCCCCGAGGTCTCGAGGGAATTGAGGAAGGATATGATGAGATAGAAATTGAGATCCCGGAAGAGTTGAAGAGAATGGTGGACAACGAAGAAAGGCGGATCATCATGCCTCACCAAGAAGAAACAGAATTGTCAACTTGGGGACTGAAGAAGCGAGAAAAGAAATAAAAATAGGAACGACGATTTCCTCAAAAACCAAGAATGAACTAATAGCCATACTTCAGGAATTCAAGGATGTCTTCGCCTGGACTTATCAAGATATGCCAGGGTTGGATACCGACATAGTGGTGCACAAATTGCCAACAAAATCGGAGTGCAAACCAGTACAGCAAAAACTTCGGAGAATGAGACCAGATATGTTGTTAAAGATCCGAGAAGAAGTGAAAAAGCAATTTGATGCTGGATTCTTGGAGGTAGCCAAATACCTCGAATGGGTTGCAAACATTGTACCAGTACCAAAGAAAGACGAGAAAGTTCGTATGTGTGTAGATTATAGGGATCTGAACCGAGCCAGCCCTAAAGACAACTTCCCTTTACCACATATTGACACGCTGGTTGACAACACCGCAGGACATTCATGGTTTTCCTTCATGGACGGCTTCTCAGGGTACAACCAGATAAAGATGGACCCTAACGACATGGAGAAAACCACATTCATAACCATGTGGGGCACTTTTTGTTATCGAGTGATGCCGTTTGGCCTAAAGAACGCAGGGGCAACATACCAAAGAGCAATGGTGACTCTTTTCCATGACATGATGCACAAAGAAATAGAAGTATACGTGGATGATATGATTGCCAAATCCCGAACAGAGGAGGAGCACCTACAAAACTTGAGAAAACTATTCCAAAGACTACGGAAGTACCAATTGAGGCTCAATCCTGCCAAGTGTACATTCGCTGTTACTTCTGGAAAACTCCTAGGGTTCGTAGTAAGCAGAAGAGGGATTGAGATTGATCCGGATAAAGTGAAAGCCATCCAGGACCTTTCACCACCCCGCACGCAAAAGGAAGTCTGCGGTTTCCTGGGGAGGCTGAATTATATCTCTCGTTTCATTTCCCAATTAACCAACCAATGCGACCCGGTCTTCAGACTTCTTAGAAAAAATAATCCTGGCGTGTGGGATGAAGAATGTCAAAGAGCCCTAGAAAAGATCAAAAAGTACCTGACAAATGCTCCAATTTTAGTAGCACCAGTACCTAGTCGACCATTAATCCTCTACTTAACAGTCTTTGAGAATTCAATGGGATGCGTACTGGGGCAACACGATAAGTCAAGAAAAAAAGAGCAAGCCATCTATTGCCTAAGCAGGAAATTCAATGATTGCGAAACGCGGTATCCGCCAAAGGCTGAAATCGTTTGTGCTCTAGTTTGGGCTACCAAGCGGCTCAGCAAGACATGTTGTACCATACTACCTGGTTGATATCCAAGCTAGACCCATTGAAGTTCTTAATGGAAACGCCAGCACTAACGGGAAGGATGGCTCGATGGCAGATGCTCTTATCCGAATTCGACATCGTATATGTTAATCAGAAAGCCGTAAAGGGGAGTGCCGTAGCGGATTTCCTAGCTAGTCGTGCTTCGGATGACTATGAGACATTGAACTTTAGTTTCCCAGACGAAGACTTGATGTGCATTACAACCGAAGAAGAGATTTCGGATGATAAGTCATGGAAACTTTACTCGATGGAGCCTCAACGCCCTCGGACATGGGATAGGGGCAGCGCTAATTTCACCCGAGGGCGTCTATTATCCTTTCACCAGCAGATTGGAATTCTTCGCACAAACAATATAGCTGAATACTGAAGCTTGCATCATGGGACCGAACTCACCCATCGAGAGAAAGGTTAAGGAACTTCGAGTGTTCGGAGATTCGTCCTAGTCATTTACCAATTGCGAGGGAATGGGAAACCAGAGACCCGGTTGGTCAAATATCACAAATTGACACAAGAGCTCACCAAAGAGTTCGAAAAGGTCAGCTTCAATTACCTGCCCCGAGAAGAAAATCAGATGGCAGATGCATTGGCAACCTTGGCATCCATGTTTAAAACAAACACCGGGGCAAAAATGAAGCTCATTGAGATGCGAGCGTTTGAAAAGCCTGCTCATTGTTGTAATGTACAGAAGAGATTGACGAAAATCCATGGTACTATGATATCCTGCAATATGTCAAGCTTCAAAGTATCCGAAGGGCAAACGACAATGACAAAAAATGCTCGGAAAATGGCAACAAAATATGTCCTAGATGGGGAAATCCTATATAGGAGAAGTCATGATCAAACATTGTTGAGATGTGTGGATGCCCGGGGCGCGAAGAAATCTTAGCCGAAGTACATGACGGGATCTGTGGAACACACGCCAATGGGCTGTCTATAGCCCGGAAAATTATGAGATATGGTTATTTCGGTTGACCATGGAGGAGATTGCATCGATTACGCCGAAAAATGCCACAAATGCCAAATCTACGCCGACAAGATTCACGCACCCCATCGCCGCCTTTACACACCATGAATTCTCCGTGGCCTTTCGCAGCATGGGCATGGACGTCATCGAGCGAGATCCATCCGAAAGCTTCCAATGGACACCGTTTCATTTTGGTCGCCATAGACTACTTCACTAAATGGGTAGAGGCAGCGTCTTACGCCAATATCACCAAGACTACAGTTTGTAAGTTCTTAAAAAAGGAAATTATTTGTCGATCACGGAGTGCGAAAAGGATCATCACCGACAACGCTAATCTGAATAACAAAATGATGACGGACGTGTGCATTCAATTCAAGATAACACACCATAATTCCACACCTATCGTCCTAAATTGAATGGAGCGAAGGAAGCGGCAAACAAGAACATAAAAAAGATCATAGCGAAGACTACGGATACCTACAGGGATTGGCATGAGAAGTTGCTTTTGCCCTTTTTGCCTATATGACGTCCATTCGTACATCAACAGGGCAACACCTTACTCCTTGGTGTATGGTAATCACAAAGATTCCCAATTGAGGTAGAGATCTCGTCTCTCCTGGTCTTAAACGGTAAAATTAGAAGAAGCTGAATGGGTGCAGGCGGACTCGACCCGGCTAAATCTCATTGACGAAAAAAGACTAAAGGCCATTTGTCATGGTCAGATGTACCAAAAGCGGATGGTGCAGGCATATAACAAAAAGGTGCGCCCAAGGGAATTCAAAGAGGGGGATCTGGTACTCAAGAAAATCCTCCCTATCCAGAAAGATTCTCGGGGAAAATGGATGCCCAACTGGGAAGGACCGTACGTCGTAAAAAATGCCTTCTCAGGAGGAGCCCTAATCCTAACAGAAATGGATGGGGACGAGCTGAAAAATCCCGTAAATTCTGATACCGTCAAGAAATACTATCTCTAAAAAAAAATTGGAGAGCTCAGGACGAAAACCCGAAACCGGGCTTCTTGAAGCAAAGGAAGGACTCGAGTTGAAAACCCGCAAAGGGCGGCTCAGGTAAATTGAAAAGTTGAAGAGACGGGTATCCACCTGAACATCATGAAGAGGAGGCTTTAGGCAAAAAAAGAATTCTCCACCAGTTGACAGGATCATGTATCATTCATATCGAAGATAATGAGGGATCTTGTATTTTCATACTTAATTCATGTGTGTCATACCTTTCTTCTTAAGATATCCCCAAAGCCCTTAATCGTAATAAAATCGTGTTTTTGAGCATCCATTCCTGGCCTTATTGTCAATTTCAATCAAATAAGATAATATAGGCTTATAATGAAACAAGAGATTTCGGAGCATTACTATGATTTAACCTTGAAAATGCAGGTGATCAAAGAAAATGATGTTAACTCCGTCCTCCAGTTCCCTACATAATGGCTAGGGAAGGTGAGAAGCTTTAAACAACCAGGTAGGATGACCAATGGCACATGTTCTATCTATTCAAGGAAGGCACACGAGATAACAAAAGAGATCTCTTGGGTGAAAACCAGAAGGGCACCCCCTCAAAAAAAACTCTCTCTAAAGTGAAAACCCGAAAGGGCATTTTAGAATTCCAAATCGTAATTGGAGAAAAAGAAAGGTTGAGATGGTTGAACCTGACAGTGAGGCGGAGTATCGATGCTTGTAAAAAAGGAGAAAACGAACATCAAGATCAAATAAGGATCAAAACAAGCCCACCAAGATATTGACACTCATGCATCATGAATAGTCAGACATCACTAGGATTATGAGCATGTCAATTCATTTGTCATAGCATCTTGTTTTCATCTCAGACAGGTATCTGCAGATTCAAAGAGACATCGATGGCCATCGTGGTGTTAATCCCGAACGAGAAGACAATGTGTTTACATACAAAAGGCACATGTTTTCAAGCTCCAGAGAGAGGTTCTATATAGGAACAATCATTCTCTCCGAGGTTTCAGAAGTTGAAAGTTCTATATAGGAAAGACTGACAGCTCCAGGGTGAAGACTCGCAGTTCTATATAGGAAGGACTCCCAGTCAAAGCAATTCACCCATGACACGCAAGATTATATAGGAAATCCTGCTGTGTCAAAAGCGAAGAGTTCTATATAGGAAGGGCTCCGAGCTTTATTGTCTTAGAGTAAAAGGTTCTATATAGGAAGAACCTATAGCTCTGAGATTCCAGACGCCAAAAGTTCTATATAGGAAGGACTGATGGCTCCAAGGTGAAGACTCGCAGTTCTATATAGGAAGAACTCCCAGTCAAAGCAATTCACCTATGACACAGGCTTATATAGGAAACCTGTTGTATCGAAAGCGAAGAGTCTTATATAGGAAAGGCTCCGAGCTTCCTTGTCTTAGAGTGAAAGGTTCTATATAGGAAGAACCTATAGCTCTAAGATTTCAAACACCAAAAGTTCTATATAGGAAGGACTGACGGCTCCAGGATTTGAAGACTAGCAGTTCTATATAGGAGGAACTCCCAGTCGGAAGAATCCATCAGCGGCGCAAAAGGTTTTATATAGGAGAAACCAACGTTGAAGGCGAAGAGTTCTATATAGGAAGGACTCCAAGCTTTACTGTCTCAAAGGAAGGACTCATAATTCGGGATTTCAGAGCGAAGGGTTCTATATAGAAGAACCTGTAGCTCCAAGATCGGAAGGTGACGAAGCTCTATATAGGAAGAACTTACGAGCCTGAAGGTTCAGCCAAGGAAGAGCGGAGATGTCCAAAAGAATTCGTTTTTCCAAAGCTACAAACAGAGAAGTCTGATAAAAATGAGTGCTTATGAATCTTTGCTTTGTTTCCCATTCCATGAGAACAAGCAAAGAGGGGCAACTGTAATCACTCATTTTCACTTGTAAATATATTAATATTGCATGTATATTTATTATATTATATGAATGTCACTAATATAAGGTGGTGTGTGCATGTATAAGCTATGTATACGTATTAGGGGTGTATGTATGTCGTGTATGTATCTAGAGTATGAGCGTATTTGATTAATATATAGATGTTATGTTAATTATATGTATGATTATACGTACGTATGCTAGAATATTATATTAATTAATGATTGTATAATAAGTATACATTTTCGTATGTATATGTATTGCTTTATAATAATTATATTATTATTATTATTGGGCTGACAAAATGAAAAAATTAAATATATTAAACCCAAATAAAAATTACATTCCAAGTCCAAATATATTACAAGGCCCGGTTGGCCCAAATCTAAATCTTATCTAATTGCAATTACTGTGTGTTCAGGTGACTGTGGGCCGTTGGATCAAGATCTGATCCAACGGCCACGATACAACCAAGAGGTCAAAAATATTCGCGGTAGCGTGTTCCACACGTATGGACCGTTCGAGTGCCAGGCGCGCGTGTGGTCCACGCGCGGTCGCTTTAACATCCCACGTGCGCGTAAGATCCACGCGTTCTGACTCCTCGACTGCGGAGCTCCACGTGGCGAGATCTGAAACCGTCTCATCAAATCGAGGCTTCATCCAGGCCAATCGTTCTTCAAGCCATCTCGACCGTTAGATCAGATCTGATCTAACGGCCGAGAACGCGTCTGGCCGCTGGCAGAATGTCCATACCACCACCGCGCCGATATTCAGTCCCCGTGTTCAGAACATGCCCAAGACAACAAGCAAAATTGTCAGTTCAGATCTGAAAAAGCAAGATGCAACTTGCACCAAAACAAAAACAATGATATATATGAAACGAGAACTTTTGTAACGGAGATAACAGGGAGAGTAGTAACAAAAAAAAAAGAGAACAGAGATCTTGTAAAAACTAAAAATTGTAACCAGTCAAGGGATAATCAAAAGATAGTCCAGTGGTAAACACTTGTCTCTTTTTCTTACTTGTTTTCTTTACATGCATATACGAAAAAAACAAAAACAAAAAAAAGGAGAGTAGTCTTACCGGCGTCGTTTGTGGGTCTTCCCTTCCTCAGTGATAAGCCTTTCGGCTTCTACAAGCCAGATATGGTGAACTAAAGGGAGGGGAAGACCCCTTGTGGTTTCGTTTTGGTTCTAAAAAAAAATTTTCGCTTCGTATTTTCTAGATCTAGGGCAAATAAGGGTGTATCCTCTGAATCCAACCACGGATTCATGTTGAGGACGAAAAGAGGGTTATTTTGGTGTGTTTTGGAAGCCTGTCGGCGCCGGTTAGCGGCGGCCAGCGGCGGAGAACACGGCGGCCGGCCGCCGGAATCTGGGTTTCAGAAGAACAATGGAGAGAAAAATAAGAACATGGTTCTTACAAAATCAAAAAAATGAGACGAATGACCAAAAATCTGATTTCGGCCTAAAAGGGGGGCTTTTATAGTTATTATTATTTTGCTAAATGGGTAAATTACGCACTTAACCATCCCGCGTTTTCAATATTTTCGTTTTTGTCTCGCCGCATGGTATAATTACAATCCCAGTCCCCCTGATATTTCAAAAGTTTACAATCTAGTCCCTAAATTACACCGAATCAGTTTCTAAATGGTAAAATTACGCCCTTAACCATCCCGCGTTTTTGAATTTTTCATTTTGGGTCTGCCCCTTGGTCTAATTACAATTCTGGTCCTTTTAGGTTTTGTTTGTTTCGCAATTTCGTCCCTAAATTACATATTATTGTTCTTTAATTTCTGCCACTGACTTTTGTTTTTCTTTCATTTCAGTCCTGTATTCTTTGTAAATATTCATGTTCGTATTATAATCGTATATATTGATATTCTATTATTTTATTTTATGTCCCTCATATATGACTCATATTTTATGTTTATATGTATATATGTGTTAAGCTTATGATAGTCATGTTTTTTATCCGGTTATTCGTATTAAAGCATGTTATGTTCTATTTGACTCGTAAAACAACATGTTCTTGTATTTTTGTACGCATTGTATGTTTTCTTGGCTTTTAGGTTACGTGTTAGTGTGTCTTCTTTATTGTATAATATATTGTTCATATATGTTAAAATATGTTTTATTAATAGCATGTATGTCTTTTTAAATATTTGTTCGTCTACATATAACGTAATTATTCCTGCATTGTTGTTCTAACTTGTTAAAGTTGTTTTTATCTATCGTTTAGAATAATATGTATATATGCGTGTTTTAATCTAGTATATCATTTATTAGATTAGTATTTTATTATGTTAATATTTATTGCATTTAAATATTTTGCCATGTTTTATATTTTTGCTCACTAAGTTTGCATATCGAGATATAAATTGTTAATGCGGTGCCCTTTTATCCGAGCGTAAACGGGGCCAGTATCAGGCGTAGTGATAATGGTTGGGCGTTTATTCTTGGATAACGGGGCCCTTAAAATTAATTCGCAATTATGACCGAATTTTAAAATAATTGTCACTTTAATCCGGAAAATCCAATATTAATAAAGCGGTAATTATTAAAGTACCAATTTTGGGCGGTGTGGGGGTGCTAATCCTTCCCCATCCGTAACCGACTCCCGAACCCAATCTTTTTAAATCTCTGGTTTTATGGTGTTCGGCCTACCTAAGGGGCCGGTGGCGACTCCATTTTTTTTAAAATGTGGTTTTTTTTAAAAACCCCACAGGATAAATATTTTATATCAAAAGAATCACAAACACCTCTCAGCATCCTTCGAAAACCCCTCACTTTTTTAGCGATAAAAAAAAGGACATCGCTACACATTTCATAAACATAAACAAGAAATACAGTAATGAGCAATAAGGCATGAGTATAGCAAGCTAGTAGCTACCTATGGTTCTACGTAACAAAGTATAGAATTGTTTATGAAAGTGGAAGGCTGAGTGGGTCCAAGGATCACGAGGATAGTGGCATAATGTCCACGTAAGAGACAAACGAACATTGCGAAAAATTATTAGATAGATCGATTTATTATATTATTTATGTTTTCAGTTAATAAAGTTCATTCATATTAATTTTTTAAATAATTTTTTATTTATTTTTACATATAAAAAAAGATAAAGATTTATTTTAAATAAAATAATATAAATAAATCTTATTAATTAAAATTACAGATAACGTAGTGAACAATGTGAATATAATAATTTTTCGGAGATTGCTTACGAAAATCTCACTCCACCAATCAAAGACGTCGTCCCACGTGCGACTTTAGACCCAACCAAACAACCTATTAGGCTATTACATCATTCATAGAATCAAAACAATAACAACAAAATTTTATTATTAATTTATTTGCCAAATTCAAAACTTGTTCAATTCCCATTATAATCATCATCTTTTAATGTTACATGTTATACTCGACATGTTTGTCATTATCTTGAATTTTGAAATCTTGCCTTATAATTCCTTCTCTACCCTCCTACTTTCTCTTTTCCAATCCACTTTTGCCCTCCATTTTCTAGCTTCTTCTTCATCTCTCTTTTGATCCATAAACTTTACCAGTTTTTTAAGCTTTCTGGTTCTAGCTATAACCCTAACTACAGTTCAAGAGCTTCTCTCTTTTAATACAAATATTAGTTTTGTATTATTATGGCCGACTCTTCTTCCTCTTCTTCGTATATTCACATTGTAAGTTGTAGTCTAATTCTTTTTATTTGATTTCCATTTTTTGTTGGTTAATTATTTATAAGATGATCAAATATGATTCTACAAATCACCAAGTATTTGGATCAAGAGCTTATCTAAGATCGACTTTGAAACTTTTAGAATACAACAACCTTGAATATTTGATGTAAGAGTTGTTTTATTTTTATAGTTTTATATGACTCGACGAGATTAATCATGAGTGAAAATATATATGTTTTATAAATAATATATTGATGAACATGTATGTATATATGTAAACGCAGGTGCACCGTCTTATAGAAGAGTGTTTGATGTTTAATATGAGCAAAGAAGAGTGCATGGAAACTTTGTCTAAGCATGCAAATATAAAACCAGTTATTACTTCTACAGGTAATTAAATCTATCTATCTATTTATGGAGTCGTGGAAAGTAATTAAGGGTGTTAAGTTTTGCAGTTTGGAATGAGCTGGAGAAAGAGAACAAGGAGTTCTTCGAGACTTACACTAAGGGAAGCCATGAAAGAGCTACTGAGATACAGAAAAGACAAAGGATTCAGACAAGTCTTAATAAGGGAAAGGACTGATTATCAGCACCTTGAATCAAGACACTGGATTGTTACACCTATTCATAGGGACTTAAATTACGGTTGCGACTGTGTTTTTAGTCGTTGTGTTTTATCGTGGTTGCGGACATATCGAATGTTATTACAGTCATCGTTAACTATTATTTTCTGTAATAATTATTTCGGACGGTACCAATACCGCTACCGCTATATAGTGGCCGCTATTTAAATCCCTATTCTATTCAACTTCATTTCTTCTTCCTTGCGTATCGTAAATATAGTTTTTTTAAGAATAAAACTTGGTTTATTTTGTGTGTGTTGGAACTGTGTAAAAGTAGGATAAGAGTTGAGGCAAGGGCGCTAGGCAATATCCATTGCATGGAACAATGATTAAGTGTAAAGTGGGGTGGGGGCAGAAAAACTTTCCCCTTCCTTGCTATTTTCCTCAACAATCCACTAATAAAACAATTGATCTCAAGCTGCTCTGTAAAAATTCAGATGATTTCTATTCTATACGTACGGACAAAAACTCTATGCCCTTTCGATGCCCAACACTAAAAAATTAAATTTTAAGTATTAACTATAAACCCTAAAAAACACACCCTACCCATGATTCCCTAAACTATAACCCTAAACCATAACTTTAAACCTTAACCTTAAAGTCTAATTTTTTTTTTGTGGAACATAAAAAGAACACCGAAAAGGGTAGAAGATTTATATCTTATACATAAAATCTGTAACACCCCGATTTTAGGGCTTAGCGGTTTGGTGGTTTATTAGACGGTCCGGTGGACCAGAGTAGAGATTCGAGTTGGTTTCAGGATAGAATATTTGTGGTGTTGGAAAATTATGGAAAATGCTCAAAAATCATTATTAATTGTGTATTTAATAATGGTGGAATCAATTTTGAAAAATGAGTTTTGGAAGATGGACATTTTGGTTAGTGACCAAAATGAAAGTTTTGAAAACTGTGATTTTCTAGTGACTAAAATGAAAAGGGTCAAATACTTAGAATCTTTAAGGAGATATTTTACCAATTGGTTGCAGATGATTTCTCCCTTAATTTAACTGATTTTAACATGTGTTTCAATTAGTAATTAAAGAGGATTTTGTTAAAAAGTTAGTTATCTTTTCTAAAACAAAAATAATGTCATTTTCTCTCCATTATCTCCTCAGCCAAACACTCATGTTTTCATCAAATTTCCAGATGTGAGGTGGTTTCTAACTTGATTTTATTGTTTCAAATTGTTTTATAAAGGTTGTTTACACAAAATCTTACAATAATCTTGTGTTTTCTTAGCTTTTCACAAATCAATTGGGGGAAAAACTTCACAATAGGGGTAAGTCCGAGATATCCTCTATTTTATGATTCTTTACTGAAATTCCCAAGCATTTGATCCTTGTTTTTGTGTTTCTAATCGGATTTTGATGATTTTCCAATGTTTAATTGAGTTATTTGGGGAAATGAGTTAATTCACGGATTGGATCTAATTTCCAGTAATTAAGGATGCTTTGATTTATATTTTGGATGTTTAATAATGTTGATAAGTGATTTTTATCAAAGGAATCCAGAAACTTAAGAATCTCTATTTGTTTAGGTTGTTAGTTTTGAGGTTTTGTGGTGTTTCTTTGGTTGTAAGGTTGCTGGAGGTGGTAGGTTGTTTTGGATATGTTTTTAGATGTGTTTTGATGTTGAAAGTGATGTTAGTTTGATGGATGTTGGCTGGGTTGTGAGTCGAAGTGTTTTGGCTATGTTTTCAATTGTTGTGGAGGGTTAATTGTGAAGGTGTTGTGGAAATCCGAGAAGGATTGTAGTTGTTGTGTTTAGAATGCATTATGATGCATTAATCCTCTGTTGTTTTGTGGTAAAAATAGGGGAGGTTGATCCGGAAGTGATTGGAGAAGCGTTGGAGGCTTCAGATACTTGATTTCACGTCGGCGAATCGAGGTTTTGCGTATCGGTGAGTGAAAATGTGGTTTAAATCGTTTGATGTTTTGGGGACAGAGTTTTGGGAGTTAAGGTAGAGCTTGAAACGCTTACCTAGACTCGAAAGTAAGTATAAAGTGGTTTTACTCTCTCGATCGTGCTAGTGTTAAGTGGTTTTATGCACTTGTTTTTATTTACATTGTACCTACTGTTTAAGCATGTTTTAAAGTATTGGATAGACTATTTTAAGCATGTTTTGCTGAAGGATGCACATGGTAAGTGATCCTTGTAAGTATGGTTTATACTTGTGTTTTAAAGCATGGTTGTTGCTTTGGAAATGGCATGGTTTAATGCTTGTTAAAAACAATGAGGTAAATGTTATTTGGTTAATTATATTGGCAAGTGATGTGGTTTTAAAATTGTTATCAGATATAGTTGGCCGGCCATAGGATTGAGTGCGCTGTAAATAAGTCGCCTTGGATGTTGAGGGGTTTATACGGCGTACCAAATACTCCGTCCAAGTACCCTAATGGTAGAGGGGTTAAACAGTACTGAAAAATCCCGTTAGTGGATTAAGCGTCCAACTGATGATTAGGGTGGGTGTCCCTGTGGGTTGAAAGTGTACCCAGTTGCTATTGTACTCGATTATTACTGTACCGCGATTGTGATTGTATCTCTATTCCGGTTGAGATGGCTTGAAGTGATGGGTTAACACTTGTTGAATCCGTGTATCCGATGAACTCTTCTGTTATTGAACTTGTTATTGATCACTTGAAAGCCAATATAATTGTTAATGTATCATTGAAATGTTTATGTTGTATAATGTGGTTTATACATGTTTCTCCTTAAGCTTTGCATTTGGTAGTAATGCATGAGAAGGCTTAAGTGGAGGGTTAGCAATGTGACTTGCTGTTGAATAATTATACATGTAGCATATGGTTTAATATGTTGGTTTTAATGGTGTAAAGTGCATGTTTTAAAATGGCATGATGTTTTAAAGGATGAAGAAATGTAAATGGTTTTAAATGCATTGATGGTGTTTTGTTCTGAGCATTCCTCACTAAGCCTTGTGTGCTTACGCTCTCTTTGTCCATCAATGCAGAGAATTAAAGTCCCAGAAGGCAGCAAGAAACAAGGGGATATTGGCAAGACTTGTTTCCAAAGTATGTTTTGGTTTAGACTATAATGAATATGGACAATGTGGTACTTGTTGTATTTTGGGAGATGATTTGTGGAACTCCCTGTTTGAGCATGTTTCTTTATTTGCTCTTGTGTTGTAAATGGCCTTTAAAGATTGTTTTGATGCTGGTTTACCTTTTTGATATGTTGCTTGGATGGAAACTAGGATGCATGCCTATAGATTTTCTTTGATGCAAAGATGCCATGTTAGGATGCTAAGTTTGTGTAGCTTGGATGCTTGAGGCATGCCTTGTATGTTAGTATTATGTTTTAAGAATGTTAAGGTGGTTTGAGTATGCTTTTGGGATGAACAACCAGCCAAATGTGACATTACAGGGCCAGATGTACCGATACGCGGGGGATCGTATCGGTACGGCTAGACAATTTCAGGTTTGTAGGATCGATACTGGTCTTACGCGTTTCGATAAGTCTAGGAAAATTTGGCCTAGCATACCGATACGAGGATGGGGTTTCGCTATGAGTTTTAGCCTCTAGAATTCACTTCTTCAACTCGAATCCCACGTAGCAAAACACCTGAGAGTTCGTATCGGTACGGTTTAAAATATTTTAAAAGTTAGGTAATTCAGTTAGGCGTATCGATATGGTGGGGTGTACGAAAATAGGGTGTTTCAAACCGTATCGGTATGGGCTTACCCGTATCAATATGGATGACCGTTTATTCTGTTAATGTCACTTTTGGGAAGTTTTGCTTTCTTTGCATTTTAGTCCCTGAATCTTGCTAATGAAATTGTATGAGGTAGAATGATCGGATTAAGCTGAAATTTGAGATGGAAGTTTGGAACCTGACTAATTAAAGGTTGGTAACTTAAAAGTGAGCTTTAATCCTGAAATTATTTATATTTTCATTTTGGTCCTAAATTATAAATATGATCAATTAGATGTTAAATTGATGCCCGATTGAGTTGGGGTTACACCTAATGTCTACATGAACATGTATGGTTAATAATTGGCATCTAGATAAGATAAAAAGAAAAAAATAGACCCGGTTTTGTTGATTCTCTTCGGTTTGCTACGACAAACCTAATGTAGCCTTCTTGGTTTGGTTGAGCGTCTGGGCCGTGTCAAAGATGTTACATTTGGTGGTATCAAAGCCAGGTTTGGTACGTATGAGAGGTTGTTGTATTGTTTCCATGTTTGATTTGCATGTTGATTGTTGTATGTATGCTAGTTGATATGCACGGTGATTGATATATGAATGTTGGCTCTTTATGCTATGTTGGGGAAGTTTTGGAGTACCCATTGCCTTATTATTATAGTCTGGAAGTTTTGATTTTTGAAATGAAAGTCTTGGATCCTTGCTTGAGGCTGGCCTGACGGTTTTTGTTTTGAAATGATTATCATGCCTTCAATATATTTTAGCACGATGAGACCGAGGAGAGAGTTGCGATCTAGTACGTTTGCTGCTGCCATTGGGCAGGGTGTTGAAGGAGATGGTGTGCCTCCTAGAGGGTTACCACCGACCCCACCTAATCCAGCTGAGGGAGTGGAGCAAGTACCACCTGCGTCGGTTGGGCCAGGGATGGGTGATATGGAACCACTGATACAGACCATGATCGGTGCATTTCAAGCAGCAGTTGCGAGTGTTCATGTGCCAGCACCACTGGTTGAGGGGCACTGTTTGCCGCTTGAGCGTCTTCGTAGTTTGGGTGGAGTTGAGTTTCGAGGGTTATCACTTGAGGCTTCTGAGAGCTGATTGGCCAGTACTGAGAGGATACTAGGCCAGATGGGGTGCACCGATGCTCGTAAGCTTGGTTGTGTTGTTTCCCTGCTACAGGGTGATACTTATTCATGGTGGATTACCACGATATCCGGTATGGCGACGGATGATGTGTTATGGGAGTTCTTCTGTGAATCTTTCTGGAAGAAGTTTTTAGGAGTTCGATATCAGGACGAGAAGAAGCGTGAGTTTATGGCTTTGGTGCAGGGCGGTATGTTTGTTGTGGAGTATGAGGTGCAGTTCGTAAGGTTGAGTCAGTATGCACCTGAGTTGGTTCTTGACGAGCGTACTTGATGTGATCATTTCCGTTATGGGCTTATGCATGATGTTAAGACATACATGCTTGCTGCTGATTACACTAACTTTGATGTGTTGGTTTCATGAGCCAAAGATGTGGAGCAGAATTTGGGTTTGGCTTCTGGATCGTGAGGTTCTAGCTCGGGTATGAGAGTTGTTGATTCAGGCTATAGCGGTAGTCAGGCCAAGAGACACCATGACAGGAGGTTTCGCCAGGAGCCGAGGCATGGCGGAGGTGTTGTAGAACGTGGAGTCCAGGGGTATGGTGCCCCGATTAGAGCCCTATTTAGCACTTATTGGGTTTGTGGAACCCGAGATCTTTTGACAACAGATTGCCCGCGTTTGGCCAGAGAGGGTCAGGCACCTGTGCCTGTGGTGGCTAATACTTGTTAGATTTGTGGGTCAGACGACCATCAGAGGCGTAATTGTCCGTTGTTGGTCCGAGTTGGATAGGGTGCTGCACCTGTTGTTGCTCCGTAGTGGGGTCATGGTCGTAGTCGTAGACCGTTTCAGCGTCGAGATGGTGGGCAGAGAACTATGGCTTATAATGTTGCTATCTAGCCTGAGAGGGGTGCTTCGACTAGGGTGTATGCGCACCGCGAGGGTCACAATAACACTGATGTGATTGCAGGTACTTTTACCCTACAATCTCTGTCGTTGTATTCGTTGGTAGATTCTAGTTCTACTCATTCATACATTTTGAGTGAGCATGCTGAGTTGTTTAATATATCTATTGAAATTCTTAATGTGGGTGTTAGAGTGACAAGTTCTCTTGGAGAGACAGTCATGGTTAGGAGGTTGTATCGTAGGTGTTCGCTGATGGTTCAGGTACATGTGTTTATCGTGGACTTGATGGAGTTACCATTCCATGGCTTTGATATGATTTTGGGTATGGATTGGTTGATCGAACATCGTGTTGTGGTGGATTTTGAGACCAAACAGATATCTTTGAGGTTGTCGGATGATTATGAGGTGGTGGTTGTTGGCGAGAATGCCAAATTTTTGCCAAATATTATTTTAGCTTTGGAAGCAAGTTGAATGTTAGATTCGGAATGTCAGGCTTATTTGGCCTATGTTATGAATCCTGAATCAGAGTTGGATGTTCGCATCGTATGTGAGTTTTTGTAGGAATTACCAGGGTTGCCACCTGACCGTGAGGTAGAGTTTGGCATCGAGGTCTTTACGGGTATGGTACCGGTATCCATTGCTCCGTACCATATGGCTCTGAAGGAATTGAAGGAGTTAAAAATGTAGTTGCAGGAGTTGTTTGATCGTGGGTTCATTAGACCTAGTATTTCACCGTATGGAGCGTCGGTGCTGTTTGTTAAGAAGAAAAATGGCACGTTGCGGATGTGTATAGATTACCGGCAACTAAATAAGTTGAAAATAAAGAACAAGTATCTCTTAGCGCCAATAGGTGACCTATTTGATCAGTTCAAAGGAGCCTCGGTGTTTTCTAAGATAGATTTGAGGTCGGGGTACTACCAGTTAAAGATGAATGATGTGGATGTGCCCAA
Source organism: Hibiscus mutabilis (assembly GCA_019671005.1). Lineage (NCBI taxonomy): Eukaryota > Viridiplantae > Streptophyta > Magnoliopsida > Malvales > Malvaceae > Hibiscus > Hibiscus mutabilis. The sequence goes on along the minus strand of CM033740.1, from coordinate 40,174,469 downwards.
AATAGCCTTTCATATGAGGTATGGGCCTTACGAGTTTCTTGTGATGCCGTTTGGTTTAACCAATGCTCCAGCTGCTTTTATGAACATGATGAACTAAGTGTTCCATGAGTTTTTAGACCAGTTTGTTGTTGTGTTTATCGATGATATCCTTGTGTACTCTCGTACCGAGGAGGATCATGATAGCCATCTGCGAATCGTGCTTCAAAAGTTGGTGGAGAATCAGTTGTATGCTAAGTTAAGCAAATGTGAGTTCTGGCTTAAGAAAGTTGTGTTTCTCGGGCATGTCGTGTCAACCGGAGGAATCCGTGTTGATCCGCATAAGGTTGAGACTGTAATGAGTTGGAAGGAGCCCAAGTCCGTGACGGAGGTTAGGAGTTTCCTCAATTTGGCAGGTTACTACCGAAGATTTGTGGAAGGGTTCTCTAGTTTGGCAACTCTGTTAACAAAGTTGCTACAAAAGAATGTTCGGTTTGAGTGGACGAATGATAGACAGTGAGCTTTTGAAAGGTTGAAGGAAGCCTTGACGCGAGCTTCAGTCTTGGTTCAACCAGAATCGGGAAAGGAGTTTGTTGTTTATAGTGATGCGTCGTATGTTGGGCTTGGTTGTGTGTTGATGTAAGAAGGTAAGGTAGTGGCGTATGCATCTAGGCAGTTGAAGGTGCATAAACGTAACTGCCCTACCTACGATCTTGTGCTTGCAGCGGTTGTGTTTGCCTTGAAGATCTGGTGGCATTATCTTTATGGTGAGAAATGTGTGGTTTATACGGATCATAAGAGTTTGAAATAACTGATGTCACAGAAGGAGCTGAATCTTAGGCAACGTAGATGGTTTGAGTTGCTTAAGGATTATGATCTAACCATTGAATATCATCCGGGGAAAGCTAATGTTGTGGCGGATGCCTTGAGTAAGAAATCGGTTGTAGAGTTGAGAGCCATGTTTGCTCGGTTGAGTGTGATTAATGATATGGGTTTGTGGGCTGAGTTGCAAGTGAAGTCGTCATTGTCACAGATGATTAAGGAGAAACAACCGCATGATGGGAGTTTGGTATCTCATGTGGAAGATATCAGGGATGGAAATCCTACGGATTTTCATTTCAACGATGATGGGTATTGTGTTTCAAAGATCGAATAGTCGTGCATGATGACAATGAGTTGAAGCGTACTATTTTGACTGAGGCACACTATAGTCCTTTTGCTATGCATCCCGATAGTACTAAAATGTATTGAGGGTTGAAGGATGAGTACTATTGGGTTGGACTGAAAATGGATGTGGCTGATTTCGTTGCTTGGTGTATGGTTTGTCAGCAGGTGAAGGCTGAGCATCAGTTCCCTTCCGGATTGTTGCAACCGTTGAGAATACCGGAGTGAAAGTGGGAAAAAATCACCATGGATTTTGTGTTTAGGCTGCCTTTACGTCGACCAAAAAGATTTCATTTGGGTGATTATGGATCGGTTTACGAATTGTGCGCATTTTGTGTAAGTGCATACTACGTATACCTTGGATAAGTTGGCTAAATTGTACATCTCTGAGATTGTGCGTTTGCACGGGGTGCCCAAATCTATAGTTTTGGATAGGGATCCGCGGTTCATCGCAAGGTTTTGGATGAGTTTGCATCGTGCTTTGGGAACCCGATTGAGTTTTAGTACCTCGTACCATCCTCAGACGGATGGTCAGTCAGAGCGCGTGATTCATGTTCTTGAGGATATGCTAAGGTGTTGTGTTTTTGAGTAACAGGGAACGTGGGAGAAGCAGTTTCCGTTTGTGGAGTTTGCTTACAATAACAGTTATCATGCTAGCATACAGATGGCACCTTATGAGGTGTTGTACGGCAGAAAGTGTTGTACGCCCGTGTGTTGGGCAGAAGTAGGGAAAACATTTGTGTCGATGCCCAATGTTTTGAAAGGCACAACCGAAAAGGTAAAGTTGATATGTGAGCGCTTAAAATCAACTGCTGATCGCCAGAAATCCTATGCGAATTTGAAGCGTAGGGATATAGAGTACGCTGTGGGTGATAAAGTATTTTTGAAAGTGTCGCCCTAGAACAAGGCTGTGTGGTTTGGAAGAAAGGGGAAGCTTAGCCCGAGGTTCATTGGACCATACGAGGTGGTGGAGCGAGTGGGACCTGTTGCGTATCGGTTGAGGTTACCTCCGGAGTTGGGAATGTTTCATGATGTGTTCTGTTGCGCGTAATAAGTGCTACGCAAATGTGCAAGTATACACGTCGCAAGTTATAGTATAAAAGATATCGTCTCCACATGGATTGGTGCTACTTCAAGAATCTAGTCTCTTGCACTGTAAAAAGTAAAAACACAAGTAAAGGATTATAGGAGTTTAACTAATGACTAATCTAGAAAGCAATAAAATAAAAGAAAAGATGAATTCAAATGAGAGAGAGATAGGCCAGGTTATCGTGAGTTGAGGTGTGATAGCCGATTGGATCATCTTGGTAAAAGAGTGCACGGGCAACTCAGTTGCCGTGGCAACTTGCACAACGGGGTTGCCTTGGCAACTAATCGATGGTTGCCTGGGCAACTAGTTGGGCAACTACTTGGGCATCTGGGCAGCAATCTTCAAGGTTCGGAAGAGCGTTCTTCAATGGTTTCTTCTTATCCCTAAGTCGAAACTCTAGCTACTTGTGCATGCCTTGATAATACATCCCTGCGTGAATCAAAGGTGAACAACAACCAATCTTGCGCTCCTCTTAGCCGTTGAAAACCTTAACTTATTCCTAAGCTGGATTAATCTTCACCATCATTGGATTGAATAAAGATCATATTCATTCGTTTCTTGAATCTAACTCTCCCGATATTAGATAAATAGATGAAATCACGAGATCCTCTCCCAATTCACTCGCAAACAAGAATAAGAACCAAGAATGAATAAACCTTGAAATAGAAAAGTACAAACTCTTATTACCTAAACAAAGACCAATAGTTTCTCACAACCACAAAACACAATAACCATAGCCAAATAGATTTAGTTCATGGCTAGGTTCCAAAGAAACACAAGATAATTAATCCCTAGCATGAACCCAATCGAACAAGAAAGAAAAGATGAAGCTTGTCGAAAATCCCTTGCTTTCTCCCTTGGACTTGTCGAAATTTCCCTATTGCTCTCTCTATGGATGTTCGAAATCTCCTTGCTATTTATAGGGCTAGGCCAAAGTCATTCTTTGAGGAGGAGTTTGAGTTGGAATTAAATTATCTTTAAAGAATATAATTCTTTATTATAATTGTATTCCTACTAGAACTTCTCCTATCTTCTTGGAATTTAATTCTTCTTTAATCTCTGCATGGAAATCAAATTCCTTTGGGTTTGGGCTTTGCTCCACGTCATCTTGGGCTTGTATAGTTATTAATTTCGACATCCCTATTGCATTTTCTCTTTGTCGACAATTGCCATGGCAACTGGCTCGGCGTCTCCTTCATGCATTGCCCTGGCAACTAGCTCGGCATATCCTTCATGCATTGCCCTGGCAACTAGCTCGGCATTGCTTTGGCAAGTGATCCTGCACATACACACACAAAGCACACCAAAGCAACATCTTTTTCCACAAAAACTACCAAGTTATGTAATCAAGCTCAACGATGGAAGGAAACATGGATTAATGCATGAATAGCTAATTATGCAACTAATATGAGCCTAAGTCTAACAATAATATGAGTAAAAGGGGTAAGAAAAATAGTACTTTTGAACACTTATCACACCCCCAAACTCGAACTATTGCTTGTCTTCAAGCAATGCAAACTCATAATTACCTGCCAAGACATCAATTTTCACAAACTTAGCTTTGAACTTGATTTCAATTCTCTGAACCGGGGCACAAAGTATGATTGGCTTTTTATTTTTCGGAAAACTTAGGAGTTACTCGGAATCAAACTATAATGCTTGTGAGTGTGTGCGGAGTTGTGTGCAAGTTGATTTTTCGGATTCTATGCAAACAATAGGTTTTCAAATTACTTCATTGGGTTCTTTTTAACATGTTTTAACTAGAGCCAGTTTTGGGCACCTCTAGTGTTTTGTTTTTAGTTTTCTTAAGTTAATTTAATTGACTAGAGCCGGTTTCGGGCACCTCTAGTTAAAAAATTAACACATCCTAGAGCCAGTTTCGGGCACCTCTAGTGAATAATTTTTTTAGCACATGCTAGAGCCAATTTCGGGCACCTCTAGCATTCATCCAATTTTTATTCTAATCCCCCAATTTGTTAATTATCAACCTAAGTTCACTAGAATTCCTTAAATCAATCAAACCACAACAGTGTTTCATCAAATTTAGCATCATAGTAAAATTCTAAGTTTTTCCACGGTTATCCTAGAATAAAAATTCTATCAATTAAGTGCATTGGCAAAGTCATCATCGAATATTCATCAAATCTAAGCAATTCTTGTTTCAACTAAAGGCATGGCAAGCAATTTATGTATCCTAAATGTAATACTTAAGATGAATGTAACTAAACATGGTAACTACTAATAACAATCCCCCCCAAACTCGAGTGAGGCATTGTCCTCAATGCATGCATAAAAATAACGAAAAATAAAAATAAAAATGCATACAAGGACTTACTCCGAGAGTTCGTCATTGTAGATGATTAGTTTCCTTCTGGTCGGTGTCTTGATTCTCTTGTTTGAACGCGATGGTTGTTTTCTTGTTGCCGGTGGTGGAATCAATCCTCGTACGTGGTTGTCCTCATCGTCCTCTTCATCAATGTCAATGGCTTTTCGCTTGGAGGATTCAATTGGTGCGGTCTTTATTGGTTCAATGGAGGACTCGTCCGAATCTAAAAAATCAGAAAATGATTCCGTAGGAGTTGATTCGGGCATAGGTGCTTTACCTTTGGCTTTTGCAGTGGTTGCCGGGATGTCTTTAGATTTGGTTGCCGTGGCATCTTCAGGGTTGGTTGCCGTGGCGTCAGCTTCCTTGGTTACCGTGAAGACTGCTTCATTGGTTGCCGGGGCAAGGATCTCGGCGGGAAAGATTGGGAACGGCACGCGATTGTTCGGGTACTTTTCTAGGATGACTTGGGTGATGGCATTGTTGTGCTCCTTCATGTACCACATGAACATTAGTTGCCGATCTTCAATTTGCCTTAGGCGGCTTGCCAATGGGTGCAAAAGTGCTTCAAAGTGTCCCGGGATTAATGGCCGAGTTGCCCTGGTGTTAGGTGCTTGGGCATTAGGGATTGCCGCGGCGGCAGTCGTTGCCTGGGCAATTAGAGGCCTTGAAGAATCTCCCGGTGCCTCTCCCATTAGCTTTCGGATTAGTGCTTGATTCCAACCAGACTTGGGTAGGGCCTTTTCATCGGTGGACTCACTCAGGACATGCATCTCCTTGCAAAGATTAGAAATTAAGCAAGGGAAGAAAAGAGAACCCTTATCTTTTGAGCTGCATACAAAAATCTCATCACAAATAATTTTTCCAATGTTAATGATGCGATTATGCAAAATAGAATGTATGAGCAAAAGACGTGGTATATCAACAGTAGTATTGTGTGTGGAGGGCATTAAAGAAGTTTTAACAAACTTATTCCATAGTTTTACCTCGGGTTTAAGCCAAAGGCGATTTACCGTACCCTTGTATTTACCGTCGTTCCAATGAGTTCCCGGTTGAGTGAGTTCTTGAAGCACCTTGTCGAGTTGCTTGGGATTGATTTGATCAACGAAGGCTTGATGCTCGTCCTTCTTAATATAAAGTCCGTAAAAGGTGTTGATGCTTTCGGGACTTATAAGTATGGCCTTGTCACAAACAAAAAATAAGGATTATCCGGGTTAGGTGAGTGAGCATAGAATTCTCTTACCCATGAGATATTACCCGGTTCTGGTTGATGGAAAAAGATTTGCCACTTTTGATGTGCAACCCTCTCGAAGATGAACGGTTCCGGGTTAGGTGGGATTGAAAAAAAACGAAAAAGGGGTTAGGGTTTTGTAGGAGTTGTCGACAATGGGGTTTTGGTTAGGATGAATTGAAGGCTTTATATAAGCTTTAGATTCAGCCCATTAGTTTTCTTGTTGAAGATGTTTTCCTACTTGGTTTAGAATTCATTCTTTCTCTTGAACTTCTTTTCCTACAATTCAAAAATAAATCAAATAAGGATTAAAATTAAAGATAAACTAATAAAGAAAATAAATAAAGATGTATAGTAGGATTCTTAAACTTGAATAAAAAAAAGTCTATCCTAAAACTACTAATAATCGAAAAAATAAAAAAAAAATCGGAAAAAAAATAAATAATTAAATAATCGAAAAACAAAAATAAAAATAAATAAAAATAAAAATAAAAATATCAAAAGGGAGAGCATGCTCATGCATCTCCTAAGTTGACCACTTCCTTGTTTCGTTCCACATGGGCACCATTGTAGTGCTTCAATCTTTGTCCATTAACTTTGAATTCATGGTTGTCAGAGATTGACTTGATTATCACGGCGCCATGGGAGAATGGTTTGACGACTTCAAATGGTCCCGACCATCTTGATTTCAGCTTTCCCGGGAAAATTTTTAGCCGAGAATTGAATAGGAGAACTAGTTGCCCTGGCGTGAATTACCGTGGCAATAGTTTCTTGTCGTGCCATCGCTTTGTTTTCTCCTTGTAGATTCGTGCATTGTTATAGGCGAGTGCAGGGAATTCTTCTATCTCATTGAGATCCATCAAACGCTTTTTTCCGGCACTTTCCCAATCCATATTCACGGTCTTGATTGCCCAGTACGCCTTGTGCTCGATTTCCACCGGTAGATGACATGTTTTACCATAGACAAGTCGGAAGGGGGACATACCTAAGGGTGTTTTGAATGCAGTGCGATATGCCCAAAGTGCGTCATCTAGTCTTAATGACCAATCATTCCTTGAGGGATTTACGACTTTCTCGAGTATTCCCTTCAACTCCCGGTTGGAAATTTCTGCTTGCCCGTTGGTTTGTGGGTGATATGCCGTGGCGATCTTGTGTGATATGCGAAGCGTTGCAACATCTTGGCAATTAGTTTGTTGTCAAAATGCTTGCCTTCGTCACGATAATTACTCTCGGCATCCCAAACCGTAAATATGTTTTTCTCGCAAGAATCGTTGTACGGTCTTGGAATCGTTGTTGGGAACTGCAATGCCTCCACCCATTTAGACACGTAGTCGACGGCAAGTAGAATGTAGAGGTTGCCGAATGAAGATGGGAAAGGTCCCATAAAATCGATCCCCATACATCGAACAATTCCACCTCGATGATGTTCGAGGAGTGGCATCTCATGTCGTCTAGAGATATTGCCCGCCCTCCGCAACGATCACATTGCTTGTAAAAGTCTTGGGCATCTTTGTACAATGTTGGCCAATACAAACCAGATTGCAAGACTTTGGCATGATGCGAGTTCCTCCAAAATGTCCTCCATAGGGTGAAGAATGGCATTGCCGGAGTACATTCTGTTGCTCTTCTTCAGGGACACATCGGCGTATAACCTGATCTGCACATTATTTAAATAAAAGAGGCTCATCCCAAAAGTAATGCTTAGCATCATGGCGGAACCGCTTCTTCCCTTGGTGAGTAATGCCATAAGGAAAAATACCACAAACAAGGAAATTAACTAAATCCGCGTACCAGGGTATTGTCGAGGCATGTGCCGCCGTGGCGACTGCTCCCAAGATTGCCGAGGCGTGTGCGTCAAAGACTGCTGCGGCGTTGAGAGTTGCCGAAGCGTGTGCATCCATGGTTGCCAAGACGTCGAGGGTTGCCGAGGTGTCAAGGGTTGCCGAGGCGTCTAGGGTTGCCGAGGCGTTGAGGGTTGCCGAGGCAACTAGAATTTGTTTATCCGGGAATGCATCGCATATCTCTAGGTCCGCATCCTCCTCCTTATTGCATTCCAAACGTGATAAGTGATCGGCCACTTGATTTTCTGTTCCTTTCATGTCCTTAATTTCAATATCAAATTCTTGTAAAAGTAATATCCAACGAATCAAACGAGGTTTAGCATCCTTTTTAGCAAATAAGTATTTGATTGCCGAATGGTCCGTATGAACAATTACCTTTGTACCAATTAAATAGGATCGGAACTTGTCAAATGCGAAAACTACAGCTAGTAACTCTTTCTCCGTTGTTGTGTAATTCACTTGAGCACTATTAAGAGTTTTACTAGCGTAGTATATCACATGGAAGGTCTTACCTGTGCGTTGGCCTAGGACTGCTCCTACCGCGAAATCACTTACATCACACATGAGCTCAAAAGGTAGCGTCCAATCTGGTGGAACGACAATGGGTGCCGAGGCAAGCTTTTTCTTTAGGGTTTCGAATGCTTGGTTGTAAGAATCATCAAAAACGAAGACTTTATCCTGTTCAAGCAGATTACACAAGGGTTTAGTGATTTTAGAAAAATTATGAATGAACCTCCTGTAAAAACCTGCATGTCTGAGAAAACTTCGAATTCCTTTAACCGAACTTGGTGGGGGTAATCTCTCGATCACGTCCACCTTGGCTTTGTCTACTTCAATTCCCTTGGATGAAATCTTGTGGCCGAGCACTATTCCTTCATCTACCATAAAATGGCATTTCTCCCAATTGAGGACTAAATTCGTTTCTTCGCATCTTGCTAACACCCTCTCTAAATTGCCGAGACAGCCGTCGAAGTCATTACCAAAAACCAAAAAATCATCCATGAAGATCTCAAGGAAGTCTTCGACCATGTCTGAAAAAAGTGCCCTCATGCATCTTTGGAAGGTTGCCGGTGCGTTACACAATTCGAACGGCATCCTTCGGAAGGCATAAGTACCGTATGGGCATGTGAATGTTGTCTTTTCTTGATCTTCTAGTGCTATGGCAATCTGATTGTAACCTGAATAACCATCAAGAAAACAACAAAAGGGTTTACCTGCAAGACGGTCAAGCATTTGATCAATAAAGGGTAATGGGAAGTGATCTTTCCTAGTGGCTTTGTTTAGCTTTCGATAGTCCATACAAACCCTCCAACCGGTCACAGTCCTGGTTGGGATAAGTTCATTATTTTCATTGCTTACCACTATTATACCTCCCTTTTTCGATACACATTGTACCGGACTTACCCACGTACTATCGGAGATAGGGTATATAATGCCAGCATCAAGCCACTTGATGATTTCTTTCATTACAACCCCTTTCATGGCATGATTCAGTCTCTTCTGGACCTCAATTGAAGGTTAATGATCATCTTCCAACAAGATCTTGTGCATGCACACCGCCGGGCTAATTCCCTTCAAGTCGGCAATTGTCCACCCTATTGCCTTTTTGTGTAGCTTCAACATCTTGATCAGCTTCTTTTCCTGCTCAGACTGTAACTTAGAAGAAATAATTACAGGCAATGTATTATCGGTTCCTAAGTATGCATATTTTAGTTGCTCTGGCAATTGTTTCAACTCAAGAGTCGGTGGTTGTTCAATAGAGGGTTTTTCGAGTTTACCTTCTTTACCTGAGTAATCCAGTGGTTCAAAGTATGTACCTGGTCGGTTGACTAGCCAATTTGCCTCTTCTTGTTGTTCCTCATCGACCGGTTCTTCATACTACTCAGGTTCCTCTTGATCGGCAATGTAGTTGCCGAGGCAACTAAATTCCTCATCGAAGTTAAACTCTGTCGTGGCATAAAGTAGTTGGCATTCTTCTGGATCATCGGCATGCCTTAGTGTTTGGAACACATTTAGTTTGACCTGCTGGTCATTCACCCTCATTGTGAGTTCTCCCTTTTCAACGTCGATCAAGGTTCTCCCTGTTGCTAGGAATGGTCTCCCGAGAATGATAGGTGCATGCTTATGTGCTTCACAATCCCAAACAATAAAGTCAGCGGGAAAAATAAATTTATCAACTTTTACCAGTATGTCCTCGATTTTTCCCTCTGGATGCACATAAGATCTCTGTTAGCCGCAGCATAATCATTGTAGGTCTTGCCTTCCCGATTCCTAGTTTCTGGAAAACCGATTTAGGCATCAAGTTTATGCTAGCCCCAAGGTCGCATAGTACTTTTCAATAGAGCATGGTATTGTGAAACTTCCGGGATCCTTCAACTTAGGTGGCATACGATTGTGCAACATTGCCATGCATCCCTCTGTTCATGCAATCAATCGCTTCAAACTCTCCTAGCCTTGTTCTTTTGGACACAATGTCTTTAAGGAACTTGGCATAGTTTGGCATTTGTTCAATTGCTTCCACCAATGGCAAGTTGATGTGGACTTGCTTTAGGATATCAAGAAACTTATTGAATTGGTATTCTTGCTTTTGTCGCTTCAACCTTTGTGGGAATGGTGGTGGAAGTCGGATATCTTCGATCCTTTCATTGGTTTGAAACCTGATTGACGACATTACCGGGACATCTGGAGTTGCCGAGGCGTTATCAACTGGGGTTGCCGAGGTGTGCTTATCGCAAGTTGCCGAGGCGTCTTTATCGTCGGTTGCCGAGGCATGCTTATTGCCGGTTGCCGCGGCAATTCCCGGGTTCAAAGATCCGAGGCTTTGCCGCTAGGTTCATCTTGATCTTTTGTGGAGTTTTGTTTGATGAGCGGGTTTGAGCCTCTCTAAGTTGTTGGCCACTTCTAGTGGTGATCACCTTACATTGCTCATGGCGGCCGCCTCTTGCGACTTCAAGATCGCTAGGTAAACCTCCTTGCGGTCTAGTATTTAGATTTTGAGCAAACCGTCCGACTTTATTTTCCAATGATTTGATTGCCGCCTCTTGGTTTTGCAATCTCATCTCGGTCCTGTTAATAAAAGCATCGATTCTTTTTATGAAATTACTATTCTCAGCCATATAAGATTGATTTTCATCATAAAGCATTTAGAGAATTTTCCAAAGAACTAGATGTCGCTTGTTGTTGCTCGCGGCATCCGCTGCCGTGGCATATTCTCACCGGAATCCCGATGCTTGTGCATTCGATTGTTCGGTTTAGAGCATTGTTGGGATTACTACATGAAAAATTCGGTGCTTCTTCCAAGCCGGATTGTATGTATTGGACATCACGTTGTTGCTCGATTGTAATTCCCACATAGAAGCCGGAATCCGGATTCTCATACATTCGTAAGAATTATGTTTATCACCACATAACTCACAAAAAGAATCCATTACCTTGACCATCTTGTTTGGTTTTGCAAAGTGGCCCAATTGTGCCAAATTGAATCGATGATCCTAGTTCATGTATTGTGGCTTGGCGCCTAACTCCTCCTATTCTAGTAGATGGGAATTGATAATCATTCTTGGTCAGCCTGTTTAAAATTTGCATCGCTTCCTCCGGCGACTTATCTAGGAGTATGCCGTTTTCTTTGAGGCATCTAGCATCATCCTTGTTGGTGTATTCACGGTGTTGTAAAACATTGTTACTTGAGTCCACACCGAATCTGTGTAGGGGCATTTGTGTAGAAGTTCTCTATATCGCTCCCAAGCCTCGTACATGGATTCATCATATGCCCGCCGAAAAGAAGTAATGTCGTTACGGAAGCTTATCACAAATTTGTAGGATTAAATCTAGCAAGGAAATCACGACAAAGATCAGTCCAAGATGCTATGGATCCGCATGAATGCTATTCAACCATGCTTTCGCCTATCCTCAAAGAATTGGGAATAATCTTAATCGTAAGACATCGGGGTGACTCGTGTATCTTGAACGAGTTGCAAATCTCGAGGAAAGATTTCAGATGTTGCCGTGCATCTTCGATTCTTGAGCCGCCAAATTGACCTATTGTGTTGATTATATTAAACATTACCGGTTTCAACTCAAAGTGGTCGGCTTCAATTTCAAAGTGCGACAACTCCCGGGTTAAGTCCATCAAGATCTTCTTCAAGATAGTCTCGAATAGTTATGTTTTGTGCAAGAATCACTGCTCCTCCCGCTCGAACATCTTGATTCATATTGTCGCGTCTTGATTTGCCATTTCTTCTCTTATCCTTCGCCTAAGTCTTTGTAAGGTTCGTTCGATTTACGGATCAAATGGATATTCTCGGTGAAGTCGGTCTAGCCCAGTCATATACCAATGCAAAACCAAAGTTTGTTAGCCCTTTGAATTTTAAACAAGAAAAGTAAAAAGAAAGTGCAAGAAAGTAAAAACAAAGTCGTTATTGCCAATCCCGAACGGGCGCCAAAAAACTTGTTGCGCGTAATAAGTGCTACGCAAATGTGCAAGTATACACGCCGCAAGTTATAGTATAAAAGATATCGTCTCCACGAGGATTGGTGCTACTTCAAGAATCTAGTCTCTTGCACCGTAAAAAGTAAAAACACAAGTAAAGGATTATAGGAGTTTAACTAATGACTAATCTAGAAAGCAATAAAGTAAAAGAAAAGATGAATTCAAATGAGAGAGAGATAGGCCAGGTTATCGTGAGTTGAGATGTGATAGCCGATTGGATCATCTTGGTAAACGAGAGTGCACGGGCAACTCAATTGCCGTGGCAACTTGCACAACGGGGTTGCCTTGGCAACTAATCGATGGTTGCCTGGGAAACTAGTTGGGAAACTACTTGGGCGTCTGGGCAGAAATCTTCAAGGTTCGGCAGAGTGTTCTTCAATGGTTTCTTCTTATCCCCAAGTCGAAACTCTAGCTAATTGTGCATGCCTTGATAATACATCCCTGCGTGAATCAAGGGTGAACAACAACCAATCTTGCGCTCCTCTTAGCCGTTGAAATCCTTAACTTATTCCTAAGCCGGATTAATCTTCACCATCATTGGATTGAATAAAGATCATATTCATTCGTTTCTTGAATCTAACTCTCCCGATATTAGATAAATAGATGAAATCACGAGATCCTCTCCCAATTCACTCATAAACAAGAATAAGAACCAAGAATGAATAAACCTTGAAATAGAAAAGTGCAAACTCTTATTACCTAAACAAAGACCAATAGTTTCTCACAACCACAAAACACAATAACCATAGCCAAATAGATTTAGTTCATGGCTAGGTTCCAAAGAAACACAAGATAATTAATCCCTAGCATGAACCCAATCGAACATGAAAGAAAAGATGAAGCTTGTCGAAAATCCCTTGGACTTGTCGAAATTTCCCTATTGCTCTCTCTATGGATGTTCGAAATCTCCTTGCTATTTATAGGGCTAGGCCAAAGTCCTTCTTTGAGGAGGAGTTTGAGTTGGAATTAAATTATCTTTAAAGAATATAATTCTTTATTATAATTGTATTCCTACTAGAACTTCTCATATCTTCTTGGAATTTAATTCTTCTTTAATCTCTGCATGGAAATCAAATTCCTTTGGGTTTGGGCTTTGCTCCACTTCATCTTGGGCTTGTATAGTCATTAATTTCGACATCTCTATTGCATTTTCTCTTTGTCGACAATTGCCATGGCAACTGGCTCGGCGTCTCCTTCATGCATTGCCCTGGCAACTAGCTCGGCATATCCTTCATGCATTGCCCTGGCAACTAGCTCGGCATTGCTTTGGCAAGTGATCCTGCACATACACACACAAAGCACACCAAAGGAACATTTTTTTCCACAAAAACTACCAAGTTATGTAATCAAGCTCAACGATGGAAGGAAACATGAATTAATGCATGAATAGCTAATTATGCAACTAATATGAGCCTAAGTCTAACAATAATATGAGTAAAAAAGGTAAGAAAATTAGTACTTTTGAACACTTATCATGTTCCATGTTTCGGTGTTGCGGAGGTATAGGTCGAATCCATCGCATGTTATGCTAGTGGAAGAGATTGAGTTGAGACCAGATCTATCTTATGATGAAGAACCAATAGAGATTCTTGATACCAGCAGTAACGTGCTTCATGGCAAAATAGTCAATCTGGTTACGGTGTTGTGGAAGCACCGCGGTGTTAATGAAGCCACATGGGAAAGCAAGTAGGATATGTTGAAACAGTTTTCGCACCTGTTTCCTCTAGGTAAATTTTGGGAACGAAATTTCTTAAGTGGATGAGAGTTGTAACGCCCCGGTTTTAGGGCTTAGTGGTTTGGTGGTTTATTAGACGGTCGGTGGACCGGAGTATAGATTTAAGTCGGTTTCAGGATCAAATATTTTTGGTGTTGGAAAAATTATGGAAAATGCTCACAAATCATTATTAATTATGTATTTAATAATGGTGGAATCAATTTTGAAAAATGAGTTTTGGAAGATGGACATTTTGGTTAGTAACCAAAATGAAAGTTTTGAAAACTGTGGTTTTCTATTGACTAAAATGAAAAGGTTCAAATACTTAGAATATTTAAGGAGCTATTTTACCAATTGGTTGCAGATGATTTCTCCCTTAATTTAACTGATTTTAACACGTGTTTCAATTAGTAATTAAAGATGATTTTGTTAAAAAGTTAGTTATCTTTTCTAAAACAAAAATCACGTCATTTTCCCTCCATTCTCTCTTTAGTCAAACACCCACATTTTCATCAAATTTCCATAGGTGAGGTGGTTTCTAACTTGATTTTATTGTTTCAAATTGTTTTATAAAGGTTGTTTACATAAAATCTTACAATAATCTTGTGTTTTCTTAGCTTTTCACAAATCAATTGGGGGAGAAACTTCACAATAGGGGTAAGGTCCGAGATCTCCTCTATTGTATGGTTCTTTATTGAAATTCCCAAGCATTTGATCATTGTTTTTGTGTTTCTAATCTGATTTTGATGATTTTCTCAATGTTTAATTGAGTTATTTAGGGAAATAAGTTAATTCACGGATTGGATCTAATTTCTAGTAATTAAGGATGTTTTGCTTTATATTTTGGATGTTTAATAATTTTGATAAGTGATTTTTATCAATGGAATCCCGAAACTTAAGAATCTCTATTTGTTTAGGTTGTTAGTTTTGAGGCTTGTTGGTGTTTCTTTGGTTGTAAGGGTGCTGGAGGTGGTATGTTGTTTTGGATCTATTTTTAGATGTGTTTTGATGTTGAAAGTGATGTTAGTTTGATGGATATTGGATGGGTTATGAGTCGAAGTGTTTTGGCTATGTTTTCGGTTGTTGTGGAGGGTTAATTGTGAATGTGTTGTGGAAATTCGTGAAGGATTGTAGTTGTTGTGTTTAGAATGCATTATGATGCATTAATCCTCTATTGTTTTGTGGTAAAAATAGGGGAGGTTGATCCGAAAGTTATTGGAGAAGCATTGGAGGCTTTGAATACTTGATTTCGCGTCGGTGAATCGAGGTTTTGCGTATTGGTGAGTGAAAATGTGGTTTAAAGCATTTGATGTTTTGGTAACAGAGTTTTGGGAGTAAAGGTAGATCTTGAAACTCTTACCTAGACTCAGAAGTAAGTATAAAGTGGTTTTACTCTCTCGGTCGTGCTAGTGTTAAGTGGTTTTATGCACTTATTTTTATTTACATTGTACCTATTGTTTAAGCATGTTTTAAAGTATTGGATATACTATTTTAAGCATGTTTTGCTGAATGATGCACATGGTAAGTGATCCTTGTAAGTATGGTTTATACTTGTGTTTTAAAGCATGGTTGTTGCTTTGGAAATGGCATGGTTTAATGCTTGTTAAAAACAATGAGGTAAATGTTATTTGGTTAATTATATTGGCAAGTGATGTGGTTTTAAAATTGTTATCGGATATAGTTGGCCGGCCATAGGATTGAATGCATTGTAATAAGTCACCTTGGATGTTGAGGGGCTTATACGGCGTACCGAATACTCTATCCAAGTACCCTAATGGAAGAGGGGTTAAACAGCACCGAAAACTCCCGTTATTGGATTAAGCGTCCAACTGATGATTGGGGTGGGTGTCCCCGTGGGTTGAAAGTGTACCCGGTTGTTATTGTACAACGATTTTGATTGTATCGCTATTCCGGTTGAGATGGCTTGAAGTGTTGGGTTAACACTTGTTGAATCTGTGTATCCGATGAACTCTTTTGTTATTGAACTTGTTATTGATCACTTGAAAGCCAATATAATTGTTAATGTATCATTGAAATGTTTATGTTGTATAATGTGGTTTATACATGTTTCTCCTTAAGCTTTGCATTTGGTAGTAATGCATGGGAAGACTTAAGTGGAAGGTTAGCAATGTGAATTGCTGTTGAATAATGATACATGTAGCATATGGTTTAATATGTTGGTTTTAATGGTGTAAAGTGCATGTTTTAAAAGGGCATGATGTTTTAAAGGATGATGAAATGTAAATGGTTTTAAATTCATTGATGGTGTTTTGTTCTGAGCATTCCTCACTAAGCCTTGTGTGTTTACGCTCTCTTTGTCCATAAATGCAGAGAATTAAAGTCCCGGAAGGAAGCAAGAAGCAAGGGGATCTTGGCAAGACTTGTTTCCAAAGAATGTTTTGGTTTAGACTATAATGAATAAGGGCAATGGGGTACTTGTTGTATTTTGGGAGATGTTTTGTGGAACTCCCTGTTTGAGCATGTTTCTTTAGTTGCTCTTGTGTTGTAAATGGCCTTTAAAGATTGTTTTGATGCTGGTTTACCTTTTTGATATGTTGCTTGGATGGAAATATGATGCATGCTTATAGATTTTCTTTGATGCAAATATGCCATGTTAGTATGCTAAGTTTGTGTAACTTGGATGCTTGAGGTATGCCTTGTATGTTGGTATTGTGTTTTAAGCATGTTAGGGTGGTTTGAGTATGCTTTTGGGATGAAAAACCAGCCAAATGTGACATTACAGGCCCAGGCGTACCGATTCGCGGGGACCGTATCGGTACGGCTAGGCAATTTCAGGCTTGTAGGATCGGTACAGGTCTTGCGCGTTTCGATAAGCCTAGGAAAATTTGTCATGTCGTACCGATACGGGGATGGGAGTTTCGATACGAGTTTTAGCCTCTAGAATTCACTTTTTCAACTTGAATCCCGCGTATCGAAACACTTGAGAGTCCGTATCTGTACGGTTTAAAATATTTCAAAAGTTAGGTAATTTAGTTAGGCGTATCGATACGGTGGGGTGGTGTACCAAAATAGGGTGTTTCAAACCGTATCAGTACGGGCTTACCCGTATCGATACGGATGACCGCTTATTCTGTTAATGTCACTTTTGGGTAAAACTGTACCACTAAATTTATCCTATGAGATTAGTCATTTACTCCTTATGTTTTCTCGTCTATATTATGATTAGCATGCTTACGTGTATATATTTTATAGAGTAAAACTGTACCACTAAATTTATTTAAGCTCAACGTTTAAAATTGTTTTCCATGCGCATGTTTATCGATTTGAGAGAAAGAGTCAATCGAGCAACATCTTGGAGAGGTTTCACCACAGCTTTATCATAATACAATATCAAGTTTATTTATAGTGGACATGTATATTTAGAGGCGACAAGCGGGTTGTTCGTTCGGGTCTGGTTCAGTTTTAGTTCGGGTCTATAGTGATTTCGGTTCGAGTATCTAGTCGGTTGATTTTCAGTTCGGTTGACTTTCGGTTCGATTAATATCAAGTCGGTTATTTTTGGGTTGAGTCAATATCGAGTTAATAGGAGGTCGATCGGTTTCAGTCGGGTTTTCAGGCCGAATTAGGTTTTTACGCACTATATATGACTTTATATATCTGGATATTAGGCTTTTTGGTGAATTATGTGACAGTTCACATCACATCTTTCTTTATTCCGGGTTGTCTTCGCTTCAGTTTACTTTCGATTTGGGTGAAATCGGTTTGAGTCCATTTGGTTTGGTTGAAAATCGCTTCGGGTCTATTTTCGGTTCAACTAAAATTTGGGTCAGTTTTAGTTAGATTTGATTTATTTCAAATTTCAAATTAAATTCAGGTCATCGTATTCGGGTCAATTTCGGATCTGGATTTTAGTCTCAAGTCTTGAGTCAAGTTTGCCCGATAAAATTTGAATAATTGAAGCTATCTCCTTAAAATCTCATAAATATAAAAAAGAAACTAAGAGTTCAAAGAAATTCTAAAGAATAACACATCAACTTTGAAGAAAATTGTTTTCCAATCTTGTTCAACCGAAAAAAAGTTCAAAGCCATGTTCACGAAAATTGTTTTCCCCTTTTGTTGGTCGAGATTGAGATCTTTTCATCTCGATTACGAGGGGTTTTTAACAAAACCTAATCTCCTCTCAAAAAAAACGAGTGTTTTACATGACAACATTTACATCGTTGAAATTGAACCAAACATAAAATATAATTGAATCTAATCTTATTTCATCATTTCAGATCGATCTTTAACTATTTTTTAAAAATAATTTTTATATACCATTGAAGCTATTTCAGTAATTATATAATAAGATGTGTACATTTATAATATATTCACAAAAAATAAAATAGAAACAAATTTCAGTTTAGTTTATAAGAGACAAATCTAATAAGACCGATGGAGTATATAAATAAAATAAAAACAAATTTCAGTTTAGTTTATATAAATTTAATTTTTTATCATATGAATCAAATTCATTTTAAAGTAATAAACAAACCAAAGCCTATTAGTATAATTCAAATCAGTTTTAAATTCGGATGATTTTTTATTCTTGCCCCCCATTTGCACCCAATACGAGTTGCTTGGAAATTTGCAAGGCCCGCAGTACCCGGGTTCGTTTTATACATGATTTTCTCTTGGGCGTGATAGGCAAGGGGATTCCTTTTTTCTTGGGGTTCTCGTACTCTATAGCCGACTCAAATTTTAGTCAACGATCTGGCTCGTGACACCTGATTTTCTCATCTCCTCTTTGTGAATGCTCATGGGTTATGAGAAACCCTATTTTTTAATGGCAGTGATTCCGATCAATTCTTTTTTATAATACATTTTAAGTTTGTTGATGGCCAACGTGGGAAGGATAGTGGTTGTTAATATTTGGACGGTTTATCGGTTTTGATGTGAGTGGAAAGTGACAATCAATAATAGTAGTGACAATCAATAATAGTCATGATGCTAAATTGAAAATACGAAGAGGAAGAGGAAGAGGAAGAGGAATGAGGACTGATTGACCCTTATATGCGGGGTTCAACTCAGGAGAAAGCTGATAACTGCCTCATATATATATATATATATATATATTGGAAAGGTCTAACGTCATGTCAAATCTAGTTTTCATAGTATATAATAGATGAGGTAGAATAACCTTCTTGTTGATCGGTAGGCTTAGCTGGTAGGCTGGTGTACTTAACGTCTGACTTCAATATAGCTTTAAAACGAGGTTACTCTGGAGATCTTTGATATATCCCGCTCCGGAGGCTCCCTTGATTGGTGTCCATTGAGTATGGTTAAAGGGGTAGTTCTGGAAGGTCATCTCCAAATAGCTTGGTGAGTGAAGAGACGTAAAACAATAAAGTTATTTGACGGAGATTGTAATAGGTATAACAACATTTTATTCGAAGTTGATGACTAATTATTATACTTGTGTTATTCCTAATCATCCTCATAACATGAGAGTACAACATTATATAGATATAGCACTACCTCTAGCCGCCTAACCATATAGCATATAAACATTATAGCACAATATAAGAGTGAGGCCCGGTCCCACTAAGCATCGAGATCATACACTCTTTGGAGTGAGGCTTGATACCACTAAGCGTCGGGATACATACACCTATACTAAAAAACTCTCATCGAGCCTTCGAATGAGTCTCGGTCCCACTAAGCATCGGGTTCATACATTCGAAAGTCTTCAACCATGGTGTTGCAACACTCTCTCACTGGGCATTCGGATCCCCATCAAACAACGTAACTCAATCATCTAGGTGTCCATATCAGCACATAGCAAAGACACGTCTACCACACAGCACACAACATCACACGATCCACCAAGGATCCATATGGTTGCTATTATCAACAAGTCACCCAATGCTTACCATGTAAAGCCCCGAACCCATCCTGGATCCGAAGCATCACCTACGGATCACCCAAAACTGACCCATCAAAATTTCTTATTTAAAACCCCAAGTTGGAAATTCTTGAAACGGTCTATTTCCATAAAATCCACGTAGATAAAGATATTAAAAAGCTTTACAAAATACGAGTTCCACATAAAGTACACCATTTGACCAAATAACAGAAAATCAAAATGAAAATACAAACTCGATTGTGGTAAGGTCCTATGAATACAACCAATCCAAAATAGCCATCAAGTACTGTACTTTGAGATTGGCTCGGTGCTGGGAAATCCTCCTCGATGTGCTCCTCCAAACGCAACCTATCAACCTACGCATGGAAGAAACCACAATTCCGCACACTGAACTAACAAAGCTCAGTGGTACATTTCTACTCTACAGCAATTCATGAATATCATAAAACAAGCATGCATGATAATATAATTAAGAGTGCACAGAAATGCTTCTCAACATCTAAGGATCATCTTCTAACCTATCCTAGCTAGAGCTTACAACTGTCTCAATATACCACTAAAAGTAAGAAGACAACCAAGCCACCCTAGGCTTACTACGCAAGGTCCCATCGGCCATCAAATTACGTCCCATACCTTGATCACGTAGCCCAAGGGTTATCTAGCCTATACCCGAGATCACAAAGCCCATCGAGTTACATCTCATACCCTGATCACAAAGCCCAAGGGTAATACAACCCGTACTCGAGATCACATAGCCCATCGAGTAACAACTCTACACTGTTCACATAGCTCAAGGGTAAATTAACCAACATCTATCATCCACATAGCTACATAATTAACATGCATTCCCTAATGGCCAACGAAGCCCTACTATTTTCCCGTGCTCACACAGCCGTCAAGTTACCCGTGATCATATAGCCGCCGGGTAAAGATCATATCCGGATCACTATAGCCACAGATATGTCCTAGACATACTTGGATCACAATAGCCACAAGCAGTCTTATCATGCGATCACATAGCCGAACAATATTACTCGAGATCACATAGCCCTTCGAGTTGTATTTCCATATCCTGATCACATAGCCCAATGATAGGTTTCAGACCGCATCCAGATCACATAGCCCGTGGATACGTCAGATGTACTCGATCATATAGCCCGGAGTACACATCCCCTTATTTAAATGCCCTTACACTAACTCTAGAATATCTGGATTCTTAACCAAGACTCATACGATACCACATGTTCCCTGTTGCGTGTGATAAGTGCTACGCAAATGTGCAAGTATACACGTCGCAAGTAATAAAGTGATATGAGTATCGATCCACGTGGATTGGTTTGGGCCACTTTGCTTAAGTTATCAGACTGTGAAAATAAAAACACAATTGATAATAGAGGTTTTAATTAACGAGAAAAAGTAAAAGTAATAAACTAAAAGAATAGATGAAAGAAAAGAGAGAATAGGCCAGGTTATCGGAGTTGAGGTGTGATAGCCGATTGGATCGTCTTGGTAAAAGAGTGCAAGGCAACTCAATCAACTTGCACAACCAAAGTTGCCTTGGCAACTAATCGATGGTTGCTTGGGAAACTAGCAACTACTGGGCGTCTGTACAGCAACTTCAAGGTTCGTGGCGTTCTTCAATGGGTTCTTCTTATCCCTAAGTCGAAACTCTAGTTACTTGTGCATGCCTTGATAATACATCCTGCGTGAATCAAGGGTGAACAACAACCAATCTTAACCGCTGAAATCCTTAACTTATTCCTAAGCGGATTAATCTTCACCATCAATAGATTGAATAAAGACCATACTCATTCGTTTCTTGAATCTAACTCTCCCGATATTAGATAAATAGATGAAGTTACGAGATCCTCTCCCAATTCACTCGCAAACAAGAATAAAAGCCAAGAATGAGTAAACCTTGAATAGAAAAGTGCAAACTCTTACTACCTAAACAAAATCCAATTGTTTCTCACAACAACAAAACACAATAACCCCAACCAATTAAGTTAGTTCATGGTTGGGTTCAAAAGATATACAAAGAATAATCCCCAAACCATGAATCTAATAGAAGCAAAGAAGAAGAAGAAATCGAACTCTCTCTCTCCTTGCTATCTTGTCGAAATCTCTTCCTTCTTGCCCTTTGGAGTTGTCGAAAATCCTCTCTTCTTGCTCTCTCTGATTGTCGAAATTCCCTTATTATTTATAGGGCTAGGGCAAAGTCCTTCTTTGAGGAGGAAGTTAAGTTGGAATTAAATTATCTTTAAAGAATATAATTCTTTATTATAATTGTATTCCTACTAGAACTTCTCCTATCTTCTTGGAATTTAATTCTTCTTTAATCTCTGCACGGAAATCAAATTCCTTTGGGTTTGGGCTTTGCTCTACGTCATCTTGGGCTTGTCTAGTCATCAATTTCGACTACCATATCACTTTTTCTCTTGTCGACAATTGCCATGGCAACTGGCTCGGCGTCTCCTTCATGCATTGCCCTGGCAACTAGCTCGGCATATCCTTCATGCATTGCCCTGGCAACTAGCACTAGCCTTGCTTTGGTAAGTGATCCCGCACACACAAAAAACACCAAAGCAAAGCATCTTTTTTCCACAAAAATCACCAAGTTATGTAATCAAGCTCAACGGTGGAAAGAAACATGAATTAATGCATGAATAACTAATTATGCAACTAATATGAGCTTAAGTCTAACAATAATATGAGTAGAAAGGGTAATAAAAATAGTACTTTTGAACATTTATCATTCCCCCGAGCATCAATATATCTCACCGAGAGATAAAGGCATCCAGCCAACCATTACCAATGCCCCAAGGCATGACTCGTTTGTTACACTATTTAATATATGCCTTTAGGATTCATTTACGCCTTTCTCGTTAGGTTATCTTATTACTCACGGCAACCAGCCTACATGAGTGTCCCTTTAGCACACAACAAGGACCCCAAACTACCACGCAGCAATAACTGATCCACCACGGATCCCTATGGATTACCAAACCAAGCAACTTATCCAACTATTACTAAGCCATTAGCCATTAATCCACATACATGTTACTAACCTCAATTTCTCAGTTTTAGAGTTTGTTTTTACCTTTAGGGACCTATCATACCCTTTACCACGAATTAATAACCCTTCAAACTCATTTTTAACATTTATGGGCAGATTGTCTAGTGGGTACCGATACTGGTCATTACATACCGATACGGGAAAACATGGTTTATCGATGTTGGAAGACACATACCGATACGGGGAAACATGGTTTACCGGTGCTGGAAGACGCGTACCGATACTGGAAGATGTGTATCGATACTGGAAGACACGTACCGATACTAGAAGACATGGTTTACCAATGCTGGAAGACGCGTATCCCTACTAGAAGATGCGTACCGATACTAGAAGACGCGTACTGATACACCCTTCAAGAAAAAGCCCGAGTTCATCCTCAGAATATAGGGTATCGATACTCAATCTCGAGTATCGATACCGAAGCCCATAAATGGCTTTCAAGGCTCGAGAAATCACTTTTCAAGCCCCCAAAACATATCCTTTAACCCTTTAACTTAATCCTACATCTTATGGGAGTTGATTAGAGTGATTTGCTACCCTTATTACACCTTATTAACCATAAATTCAAGAATCACCATTAAAGGGACTCAAGCTTCTTAAAACCAAACTTAACACCCATAAATCATAAAACCAAGCAAGGCATTCATTTTATGATGTTCATGAAATATAGGAGTCAGAATGTACTGACCTTAAACATGCAAACCCCGGAATGAAGCTCTCCTCAAGCTCTTGCCACCACTTTTCTTGACTCAAGCCTCCAACTTTACTTCCACCGATTCTAGTGATGTTTATCTTGAAATAGAGATCCTTTGATACTGATAAAACTTCCCTTGAGACTCAATTCGGGATTCTCAATCCTCAACAACAAGTTTCCATCTTTAACATTTGGGTTTTGGAAAGAAAATTGAAAGAAGAAGAAGATAGAGAGATGAGAATAAGGGTGACTTCACTCTCTTCCAAAATGGCAGCCCCTTAATTGATGCATCAGCCTTTTTCCCATTTAAGGGTGAATTACCCAAATGCCCTCACACTAAAATCCTTTCCACAACTCAAGACCCAACACTTAAGCCTAACAACGCATGGATGCCCATTATGGCCCAACATCTCGGCCCGACGTATTGGTCCAAGAACTGGGTCAACATCCATTGTTGACTCGAGAAATTCGGTCGTTACATACTAACTTATTAATTATTATGGAAGTATACATTAATTATCCTTATCAATCCATAATTATCTCATTAATATTCCACGTCAATTTCCATCTTTTATTAGCATTATAGTTCATTCCATTCAGTGGGTATCGGTACTCGAACCCGAGTACCGATACAGTACCCTTAGGTATTGGTACTCATATGCATACCGATACTGATATGACTTACTGGAAATCCTTAATTTCCACCAGTACTAGTACGGCCAAAGCTCATACCGATACCCTAATCATAAGTTAGTACCATTTCCTCGAATCACGATATTACTACACTTTATTCGGTCCCTAAAGCTTATGAAAGTCATTATGGTTGATTTACTAACGCATTCACCCAACTAATATTTATTACCGGTTCTATAATCATTTATTCGGTTATTACCAATTATCAATCCTTTAAGTGTAATTTCCATTGAACATGTCAAATTCACATCTCAAGCAACACAACATATAAATTAACCAATCAGATAATTATACGGATATTCAAACAATTCTACGCGGTCTCTAAAGCACTTACAGGTCTCGAATATTCTCAAACTCATCACACATCTCATAAATATCAGTTACATGTTACCAAACTCAAAATATGCTTATTTATCGTCTACCTTTTTTTGCAGATATTAACACGCAAAGTAATCATATTTATGATGCTCACGAAGTAATAGGAGTTCGAGGTGTACTAACCTTAAGCCAACGTGACAAAGTCTCATCCAAGCTCCTCCAAACATCTCTTTAATTCTAATGATCGAGTCCCCAAAATCCTCAGATAAAACAAATACAACTCCATAAGTCGTTTCACATTATCGGACTATTTTAGGGAATAAAACACGTAAAA
Organism: Hibiscus mutabilis; assembly: GCA_019671005.1. Taxonomy (NCBI): domain Eukaryota; kingdom Viridiplantae; phylum Streptophyta; class Magnoliopsida; order Malvales; family Malvaceae; genus Hibiscus; species Hibiscus mutabilis. The sequence goes on along the minus strand of CM033740.1, from coordinate 40,149,660 downwards.
AAAGCTTGTCGTGTTTGAATTTAGCAAAATAGACTGCGCCAATGGACTCAAAACGTTGAGAAACCCCCGGTAGGATCTCCCAAAAAAGTCAACGCTGGTCAACGGTCAATGATGACAACGGCAACGGTCAACGACGGTGCAACGGCTAGCAGGCCAACTCGGGCATGGCTAGAAGATCGGCTCTACAGTTGGCCCAACGGCTTGAGCGCAACAGCTCAGCTCGAGCCGGTTATAGCTGCCCTCTGTAGTTGAGCCTCGCCTACGCGTAGGGCAGTGCGTGGAGGCGAGTGAGGTGGCCGGATAGCAGCGGCAACCTTCAGATCCACAATTTTGACGATGAGGAGCTCGATGGTGAGGTCGATTCAAGGTGACTCGCGGCCGAACTTAACATTTGAGCACTCTTAAAACTCACAACACTTTATCTCGGTGAGTGGCAGCGACGACGACGCGGTGACCACCGACGGGTTTGTCTCAGCGAGCTGAAGGCAATGGTGGCAGGGATGAAGTGAACGGCGGCGCGATGGACAGCAAATCGAGGCTCAATGCTTTCCCCCTCACTTTCTCTTCTATCTTTTTCTCTCTCTCCCCCAAAATATCTTATCTAACCTTATCCTCTTTTTCACCACCCACACTTATTTTAAATTTCAAAACCCTTTCATCCAATTTGGATAAAATAATTTAATAAAAGCCCACCTTCTTCTTCTCATTTGCCACAAAGCCCATATCAATTTTTTTAATTGGGCCCCAACATAAATGCCCAATACTCGAGTCCAAGATCCGATTTGCTAACCCGAAATTCAAGTCGTTACAATTATATATATATATTTTTATTAAGTTATAAACTTTTATTATAATTTTGAATATATACTCGGTCAATAAAATTAACCGGTCTTAATTAAAAAAAATATAACAAGTTATGAAGCGAAAGATTAACTTGAGTGAAACGATGAAGAGTGACGTATGTTTCTGCTTGATTAGCTTTTGTGTTAATTTGTTTTCGCTTCTTAATTAAGCTAATTTGTCTGTTGAAAGGTAACAGACAATTATAGACATTTATTCAAAAAGCCACAATTATAGTTGGTTTCGCCTTCCAATGCCAACTTTAGTCAAACCTATTTAGCTTTAGCTTTAGCTTTTTCTTTTTTCCATTTTCTTCTTCTTCTTCTTCTTCTTCTTCTTCTAATAATAATAATAATAATAATAATCCACAGTAATTGCTTAGCAACTAATAGAAGAAACCTTCTCGATAAAAAAAATTAATAGAAGAAACCTTCATTCACGCGCTGAACATATCTGATTTAAAGATAAAATATATATTTCTTTTAATTTTTAAAATACAAAATTTATATATTAAACTTTATCAAAATTATCAGATTGAATTTCTTGGAACTTCTTTCTTCCCCAAATCAACCTTTGGATCCCCTTGTGATGGAATGAAATAAAAATCAATGGAGGGAAAAAGCACTCGCCATTCTCCAATGTCCATCATTGTGATGGAATGGAAGAGCGGGACTTAGCTTTAATCAACTTTTATCGTATAGACCGAAGAGACAGACATGAGACAACCATCATTTTTTTTCTTCTTTTTTCTTGTTATGGATGGTTCTCTTTTGCTTTGCCTTTTAACACTGAAACAAAGGTTTTTGGAGCTAATCATATGCGTTGATGGAGTTTACGGTAACTGTTGGTGAAACATGTTGTTTTTGGGACACAACGTGAAACAAAGAACATAGAAACTTGTACGGGTTTGGTCCGCCTCATTGTGCATTTGCTGGAATGAAATAAGCTCTCCAAAGACAATTATTATATTTGGTGACATTGCTTCATTTACAAACTTGGAGTTGATTTTGTTTAGACATGCGCTAAAAGGTTTCAAGGCAGAATCAGCTTAATTAGCCCATACAGGGGCTTTAAAAAAGCTACAGAAATCTGGGTCTACCAGATCCTCTTGTACAATTCTGCTATTGAGGACACAAATCCCATTGCCGTTGTTTTGTTCTCATCCGAAAAGAAAATAAACAAAGGGTCCGTCCGGTCAACTGCTACCAAAACATTTCACCAACAGCTAGAGTACCAACCTAGCCAGTAGCCAGTAGCGCTGGTCCGGACCTTAATGGCTTGTCATTCAAATTTGTTCGATATTGGAGATTGGTTTTGTTATAGACAGCTGTCAATAAGAATAGTAAAATTTTTATAATTAATATTTATTTAATTTTTTAATAGAATCTAATAAATATAATAATTATATTTTTAAAAAAAAAGTTATATTATATCAATTTAATGTAATTAAATTCTAAGGATTTTGTTTTTTAATAAAATCTAATAAATATAATAATTACATTCTTAAAAAGTTATGTTCCATTAATTTAATGTAATTAAATTCTAAGGATTTAAGGGTTTTATGGTTTAGGTTTTTAGGGTAAGGGTTTTATAGTTTAGGTTTTAGTATTTTATATTTTAGGGATTTAAGGTTTAGCATTTAGGGGTTAGGATTTATAATTTTATATTTTAGAGGTTAGGGATTTAGGGTTTATGGTTTAAGATTTGGGGTTTTAGGTTTATGCTTTATGGTTTATGAACTTTATGGGTTAGGATTTATGTTTTTAATGTTTAGGGTTTATGTTTTTAGTGTTTAGTGTTTAAGATTTAGGGTTTTGGTGTTTGGGATTTATGTTTAGGGTTACGATTTTATGAATTTGTGATTTGGGGTCTATGTTTTTTAGAAAAACTTGATACTTGTCGAATAGTGATGCACTTTAGAGCAATTATACTCGCCGATCAAGTAATAAAGTGATAGAGTATAGTGTCGAACCCACGAGGATTGGATCAATAAATACGAAGCGGTCGCACTTAAGAATGGTTGAGCAAGCATGGCGATTTATCAAAACTAAATGCAAGTAAAATAAACTAGCTATGATAAAGACAAACAGATGCTGCAGCAAATAACAGATAATTATGGAAGTTGGGTTTATTGCCTAGGAATTATGATTGATTATTTATTTCAATGCTATAGCAACTACCAATACATGTCTGCATAAACCAATTAAGATCTTTATCTACTCGACAAAATTTTCTAATAAACTTCTGACTCTCTCGATGCCTAGAAGTTAATAACATAGAAGGTAAGTTAATACATGTTTGCGTGAACCCTAACAACTATATTCTTTATTCAAGTTCTCCTTATTAGTCGTTGAAACCCTAAACTTATATCTAAGCCAAATTAAGACTAAATTAATAGCTTAGCCTCACTGTTCACGTTTGTTTAACCTAACTCTCTCGATATTAAGCCACAGATCAATAGTTAAAAGGCCTCTCTCGATAGCTCTTACAATAAATACGCATAAAGAACAATAATCAGAATAGATAAAGGGGAAAGAACTATAGCATTAAAATAGAGTATTCAAAACATAAAATCCTGTAAAATAATAAACTCAATTAAAAGTATTTAGCTCATGTCTGAGCCTAAATCATCCATAATAGAAATTAAAAACATAGGCAGTTTATCAAGAAAGGGATAAAAAAGGGTCAAGAGTCCTCGGCGATCTCCTCCAAGCTTTTTAACTGTTGTTGCAGGTCCTGCACTCCTTCATCCTCTCTCGATGGCATCCGTCGTGTGGAGACTCATCTAGAACTTTGACTCCGGTGGTTCTCCGATAGTTTAAGACTAAGGGTTGTCGTCTGTGATCACTTTCTCTCTTAATTGTTGTCTAAGTCTTCTTTATATAACCGGGGAAGCTAGGGTTTCGTAACCCTAAAGCGCGTGTAGCCTCCTTTAAGAGGATCTTGTTTTCCTGCTATCTTTAATGAGTTTCGTATCTCGGAGAGTTCATGTGGATCAAAGTTAGATTTATCTCCAACTTTTTTTGCCTCGTCAGCTCCAGCCAAGAGATATGTTATCCTTCCGCTCCAACATTCCTCCAGCTCCAATAGATCTTACGCATACACCACAAAACACTATCTTTCCCAAGTACCAAAATCTATAACAATTAAGCATATGCAATGTAACTCCCTAACTACATGCAAACTCTATGTAAACTACTGCTAAATGTAACTAAATAGGCTTAAACACGGAAAAGCCAAGTAAAAAGGCTGTGCAAAATAGGATATCTATATAGTCATCAAATACCCTCAAACTTGAACTATTGCTTGCCTCAAGCAATGTTATGTAAACATGAAAAACAAAAACAAAAATATAAACAACCATAGTTTTCCAATGTTTCAACCAAGCTATGATGACAAGGATTCCAAGACATGATGCAACATTAATTCATTCTTCAGCTATTTTAATGAGATACAATGCATTAGAGCTCACAATTCTGTTCCAAGGATCAATTCTACTGTAGGTGTAGTGGGTGTCGTGTCACATGCATTCATCACTTATTAACCTTAAAAAAATTTAAGGATTGCTCTCTATTATTGCCTCAACATTCCTTTTTTCTTTTAAGCATAATATTGCACTCCCTTCATTCTTTTTAAATTTAAAAATTGTATCACTAAGGCTTCAGCTTATCACAACTACTCTTCAGACCTGAAGATGGAGTGGAGCAAACAGTCCATCCCCGAGCCCTATGGGCAGAGTCATCCTGTGAAGACTTTCATTCACTCTTATGTCAATACTACCATTCCTACCAGGGAAAGTTAAATGGAGCAAACACAACTCACTTAATGTACTAAGGTAGCAAGATGAATAGAAGAGTGTCCCTTAACAGTTTGGCCCATGACATCTAGTTTTCAATTAATTTTTTCATTATTTTCTCGATTCTTCTAGGAGTTGTTAAGCCTTTAATTTGCTACATTGAGCATTCAATGCATTAATTCATACATTGGCATCAGGGAGTCGACCTAGAATTTCCCTAAGGTTTCTTAAGCTTTTAGAAAGCATGTATTGGCATCACAGATTTGGGGTTTATGTTTTTAATGTTTAGGAATGTAATTAATTACATCTATTAGATTCTGGTAAATTAATAGAATACAATTTTTTAAGAATATAATTATTACATTTATTATACTGAAAAACTAAATAAGCATTAATTACAAAAATTTTACTTGTTTTATTGACGGCCCTTAGGTTTTTCTATGGCAAAAATCCATTGGGTATTCCCCCGCGATTGCTCTTATTGTTTTTTTTTTTTTCAATTATAAACTTGAGGTGGATGGCTTACATAGGGCTTAAACCCCCATATTATTCATACCAACGTACAATAACATTATCCCTTTGACTATGGCTATATTGGTTGAGCATTGTTTGAACTAAGCTATTGCTTATTCTTTCAACATTGTCGAGATTCGAATTAAGATGTATGTATAAATCAGTTATTAATACATCAATTTTAATGACTCTAATAGTTCTTTATCTTATTCTTTCTTGTACCACTCTTCTCTTTCTTTCCTTTTTCTTTTAATTTTTCAACAAAGGTGACACCCCAATCTTAGATTTTTTACTCAAATATTCTGTTTTTAATATTAATTATGGATTTGAATTTAAAAGAAATTAATTCTCGATCTAGCACCCATTGCAGGATCTCGCATGATTATGATGAGTTTCATGAATTTTTAATGGGAGCTGATAACACATGAATATTTAATGAATAATTTAATTCATGTCAGTTAGCGAGTAGTTTACATTTTAGATCACCAAATTTAACTTTAGCTTTCATTTAGATTATAAAATTTTAATTTAATCAAATTACATCATTCAACTTTTATTATTTATAAATGAAATCACTTATATTGACAACATTAAATAATGTTTAATTAAGAATTTTAATATTTTTTCTCAAAGAATTTTTTGAAACATTTCATTTAAATAAATTTAAATATATATATAAAATTTATCCTAACAAAATTATTTAAATTGCTAATTAAATAGTATTTAATGATAACATGTAAAAAATATATTAAATAAAGGATAAAACTTTGATACACAGGCTGTGTAAAATTAATTTTACACAAGCTTGTGTATTTACTCTATAAATCAAAATTAAACCTAAACCCTAAAAAATAAACCCCAAACCTAAACCCTAAATTCTAAACACTAACCTTAAATTCTAAAGCCTCAACTCAAACCCCCAAACTCTAAACCCTAACTTCTAAAACTAAAAGGTCTGTGTAAACTTTAGTGTATTAAAGCTTTTCTCTTAAATAAAAGTGTCACTTTTAATTTTATGTAGAATTATTTAACATTGTTAATATAAGTGATTTAGTTTATAAATAATAAAAGTAGGATGATATAATCTCATTAAATTAAAGGTTTGTGATGTAAATATGAGTGAATGTTAAATTTGGTGATGTAAAATGTAAATTACTCTCGGTTAGCTTTTTGCATTTAGACGGGATCATAACTAGAATTTACTTGAGTGATCCAATTCTAATTTTAATACTTGAGTAATTAATTTTAACATTATTAATAATTGGGTGACCTATGATGTAGTTTATCCATAATTTTTTTCAAGAAAAGACTTTTTCCCCAAATCAAACTAATAAGGATTCAAAGCGTGACAACACAGGAAACTGACAGGTGGACAATACAGATCGGGGCTTTGTTCCTCTCCGTCTCTCTCACTCAGGTATTTGAATGTTCAAAATTTCAACTTTGTTTTTTCTTTCTTCACTCGCACACTTTCTTCCCCGTTTTCGACGGTTCTAACGGACCACCTCCGCCACTCCCGTCTTTATTGCCGCCGCCGTTGTCACGATCTCCGTTTTAACTACCTCAGCTAACAATTTTCTTTTCTTTCTTCTTCTACTTCTCCTCCCCTAAGAAAGAAAGTAAACTTCCTGAGACTATCTTTTTTCTTTTGTTCAAAGATCTGGATTTTTGGCTTATGAGTTCTTTTTGGGTATTTACGATCTAGATTTCTTCGAAATGCCTGTTTCTTTCTTATTTTGTTAGTTTAAATGAGTGAAAATGGAGACATTTGGACAACGGAGGCGTAAGATTTCGAGCTTCTCATCTGATCAGACCTTAATTGGCTTGCTTCCTTCAACTGCCCCTTCTTCGTTCAGAGGTTCGATTTTCTCGTCCTTTTTTTTCTTCTCTTTTTAACGTATTTTTGAGTGATTTTTTTGAATTTTTGTTTCGTTTTTTATATAAAGATTCCATATTTGCTTTTCCATTTTGAAAATGACTCATGAAAATGAGTGAGTTACGTTGCTAAATTTATCTTGCAAAAAGAAGTTCAAAGAACTCATGATTATAAGCTTCTTTCCTTTTTCCCGTTAAAGTTAATTGTGTTTTCCTACATTTTCTTAGTTACCAAACGCAGCATCATTCTCCCCTGGTCCTCTTTTTTTTACTTTCTTTAGTTTATTGCCGTTAAATGTACGATTTTAGCTTGCATTTTCCTTTTATTTGTTTTAATTTTGTGCTATTCCCTGCTTCTAGTCTTTGCTTTTGCATTCATTAAAGTAAGTCTTTCTGCAACTCCTTTCTGACTTTTCTATAGTGCTATAAACATGATTTATTTTGTTGTTATTTGGGTTATAATGAGCCATGATTGCTTCAGTTAGCAACCGAGTTGCTCTTTTACAATTTAGTTTTCCATTTCTCTGATTCTTTTTCTTCTGCCTGTCAATCGTTTAAAAATTTTCCCAAGGTTGAACTTTGTGTCTGGGTTTCCATGCCGGGTTGATTTTTTTATTAGAATAATTCGTATGATTTTTTCCACGTTGTGTTGATTTGATGAGTTTTTAAGCGTATGTTCTAAGATACTTTTATAAGAATTTATTTCCAGGAAACAGGAATCTTCAAAAGCAGAGAAAATTTCCTAAATTGGCATCTGATTCTAGTTCTTGCAGTAGTGAGACTACAGACGAAGATCAGGTGTGTTAGTTTTTCTTGTTTCCATTATTGTTTCATATGATAAGATTTTTATCCTTCTCAGCATTAAACGCTTCTAGATTCTCCTGAAATTTTATTTTTATATGAACGACTCATGGGATAATAAATTGTTTCTGGTTGTTGCAGTTAATGTTTGAGTTAACTTCTACATCTTCAAAAAAATCAACTGTGACACCTATGAAGAAGTTGTTAGCGCAAGAGATGTCCAAAGAAAACGTATCTAGAAGACGACCACCGAGTGTTATTGCAAGATTGATGGGCCTTGATGGACTGCCGCCTCAGCAGCCTGGCCACAAGCAGCAAAAAGGAATTGAGAGTAGCCGTGAGAAAGTTTATGAGGGTAGTACATTCTATAGCCGGCAATCTTCTAGGAAAAGTTCTAAGGACGAGCAGGAATTTAAAGATGTTTTTGAAGTTTTAGATGCATTAAAAATGGAGACTGCTGGTTTTTCTCCACAAGGAACTGCTAATTCAAACTTTTCTGATGCTGAGGTAGCCTTTATTCGGCAGAAGTTTATGGACGCCAAACGTCTTTCAACTGACGAAAATCTTCAAGATTCTGAGGAATTCAGTGATACCCTTGAGGTGTTAGACTCCAACAGCGATCTTCTGCTGAAATTATTTCAACAGCCAGATTCATTATTCACAAAGCATTTGCATGATTTGCGAGTAGTGCCACCCCAGCCCCATCGTGTCCGAGTATCAGCTATGAAGTCGCCATGCACTCTGAATAATGATAATGGTAGCTTAGCACACAAAAATGGGAGAGAAACTCGAACGAAGAGCCACTGTAGATCTCCTCAGGGCCATCAAGAAGATTGTCTGAGTCATACTTATGGGAGATGTGCTGCTCGCAATCCCCCCAAGTCACCTACGTTTCAATTAGAAGAGAATTACGGGCAAACTATTGTACCCACAAGAATAGTTGTCTTGAAACCAAATCTTGGGAGGTTGCAGAACTCTTCCAGAACTGCTTCATCACCTCGTTCTTCTCATCATTTTCCATCCAAGTGCACAAGACACTATGAAATTTTGGGTGTCCAAAAGGAGGCAGAAATGTGGGGAAGGAATAAGGTTCATCAAGATAGTGGGTTTTCAAGGCATAATTCTAGAGACTCTAGGGAGACAGGCAAGGAGATTACTAGGAAAATGAAAAATACCTTTAACAATAGCTCAATGACAAATTCGACCTCCACATTGAGAGGATATGCGGGGGATGAGAGTTCATGTGATGTATCTGGATCTGAATCAGCAAATGATTCAGATGTAACAACAGCGTCCTACAGAGATAACATTGGCTGGAATAAGCGACATAGGAGGTCATCATCCCGTTCTAGTGAATCATCAATCAATAGAGAGGCCAAGAAGAGATTGTCTGAGAGCTGGAAATTAACACACAAGTCTCAAGAAGTCCACATGGTTAGCAGGGGCAGTACACTGGGTGAAATGCTTGCCACTTCAGATAGGGAAGTGATTCCTGGAAATTCTAGTGGCCTGGTTGGTGTGGAAGGATGTAGTGAGATCGGTCGTTGTGTTAGGCCTGCAGTTTGGAATGAACCTTTAGGCATTAGCAGTAGGGATGGTTGTCTTGGTAACCTTTCAAGATCACGATCTCTTCCTGCTTCATATACCGACTTCGGAAGTCCTAGAATAAGCACACGCCATGAATGTCTTCTCAGAGATAAGTATGTGATTCCAAAAGAGGGTTTCAAGTGGGACAGAAACAAAGCAGTAAAAGGCAATTTTAATCAAAAGGAAGCTCCATTACCTAGAAGCCAAAGATCCCGTGTTAAGAAATCTCAATTTCTGGATAGTAGTTGCAGTAATAAGGAATATAGTGACACTTCACAAGATTCCGAGATCACACCATATCAAGTAAAGCAAAATAAGCTATCTGAACAATTTCTTATCGTCTCAGGGGCTTCTGCTGGTACTGCCGTGGATTTAAGTCCAGTTCATGAAAATGCAGAGGATGTCAATGATCTGAATATGTCTGTGCTTTCTGAACCTTCTAACATTGAATTGTCTGCTCCTGCTTCATTGAATGCCGTTGTTGCTTCTACCGGTGACCTAGATAATTTGGACTCCCAGGTATTTCTTTTGTTCAAACTATGGTTTAGTTTGTAAATATCCAATTTTGTGCATGTATTTCTTTTGTTCAAAAATGTAATCCAAGTTTCTAAATATCCTGTTATAGATTATAAGAATTGTTAAAGAGATGATCTCTACTCAGGTTATCTCTTGTCATAATCTCCAGGAACCATCCGAGGGATCATCTAAGCAAACCACTCCACATTGCCCTGGTCCGGAACTAGAATTTCAAGCATGCTCTAAGGAGGCAGAGCAACCTAGTCCAGTCTCAGTTATAGAAGCCCCTTTTGCAGATGATGTATCATCTGGTTCTGAATGCTTTGAGAGTATTGGTGCTGATCTTCATGGTAAATGGTGGTTTTAGTTTTGTTACTTAAATATATAGCTTCCATTCCTTTTTACTAGTGTTTATGCTTTCAGAGCTTCGAATGCAACTTCGACAATTAAAACTAGAATCTGAGGCATATGAAGAAGGAACTATGCTTCTTTTAAGCGATGATGATTGCAATGAAGTTTCTATTGGGTTTGCTGAGGACAATGGGAGACCGAAGCCCGAAGAGAATTGGGAATCTGTGTACATAGTTGATGTTTTGGTTGATTCTGGAATTAATCGAGCCGAGCTGGATACCTTCTTAGCAGCATGGCATTCTCCAGAATGTCCAGTGAATCCACTAGTGTTCCAAGAACTCGAGAAAAAATATTGTAACGTAAATTCTTGGTCAAGGGCTGAGAGGAGGTTGATGTTTGATAGGATTAATTCAAAGATACTGGAGATTTATCAACAATATAGAGACCAACCCTGGATGATATCTGGAAGGAAAACTATTCCGAAATGCAACATCGGAGAACTCGAAGATAGCCTGCGCAAGTCACTATTAAGTCGAAACAAGAAACCTCACATGGATGAAGGAGAGATGGTGTTTGCAGGGGAATTTCAATGGTTAGACTTGAGATCGGATATCGATAAAATAGGTCGGGGAATCGTGAGATTGTTGGTGGATGAACTAGTATCCGAGGTAGTGGCAGGTTAGTAAAAGATACTTTTGGTTTAGTAGGAAATTTATACAAAAATGATATATGATCATTTCATGACTGTATCAATAAGTTCTAAATTTTCACAGGCAAGAATGATCAAAACCCGGAATGTTAATATAGCTACTACTGTCACCATATTTAGCAGAAAATTACATTACAAAGCAGAAAAAGGAAATATATGTATCTATCTATCTATTTTATATATAATAACAACTTATGTTGCATGGATCATATTCTCAATGAGAGGGGTCTTGTGATGCTGTGACGAAGGCTGCAACGGTCGATCCAAATGTGCTTGGAGTTGGGTTTTATTTGGATCCCGGTCCATCCTCTACACATATCCACAACTAATTTCAATTAACGAGGAGATTTTTTTAACATAAGTACGTTAGTTTTATTAAAAGAAGAAAAAATCAGAAATACAATGAGTTTTAAACTCAAGTAAACAAATTTTATTCGAACATATTTTTAATAACACAAAAATTAACGTCTTTAGATCATAAACATGACCAAACTTAGAAAAGGTAAAAACCCTAACTTAAAGGCTCGAAATAAAATAGATACAAGCATAACCAAAACTCGATGATGAAAGATAAAAACTAACAACAAAGGACATTAAAAAATGCATATTACAATAATAAGGCACGTTGACAACACGATCGTTACTACAACTCAATCGCGAACAAGAACAGTGACTATGAGCTCATATCCAAATTCAGTTCAAGGGTCCAAAACAGAGAGATCATCAAGATAATCAAAAGAGCGCTATCTTGATTAGTCGTGGCGTCGTTAAATCCAACCCTGAAAGAAAAACAAATAAAAAAAGTAGCCAAATGACCGATTAAGAGAAGAAAAACGTGCCAAAAGGCAGAAGATACGTACCAAAAAATAGAGAAAATTGCGTCACAAAGACAGAGTTATTGAATTTAAAAAACTAAAAACTAAAAAACAAAACAAATAAACAAAAGAAGATTACCGGTGTGTAACACCCTCTACCTGGATGCTGCAATTGGGCCACAAGCCCGAACCACTCCATAAAACTTTCGTTTTAAAAAGCCAGTAAAATCAATCTCATACATTCAAACGTTTAAATCCATACTTCTTTAAAACATTCAAAATAGTTAAAGGAGCGCCAAATACAATAATAAAACATTTGACCAATACAATTTAAATCAAATATAGTTACAAATACATAGGGTCATACGAATACATAGCCCACTACGTCTAAGTACTTGAACTCTACCAAAAGGCCAATGCTGGATCCTTGCTTCGATGGTGCTCCGCTACACTCGAACTATCTATCAACATGCGAACGGAAACAACGATTCTGAACGTTGAGCTAACAAAGCTTAGTGGATACACGACCACTCGACCAAGCTTCAGGTGAATCATAATTAAGAGCATGCTATGATATGATGTCAGGATAGGATAAAGCATTTTCGCTACTATAACTGCCTAAACACATGATATAAACAAACAGCACCTCAACAATAACATAAAAGTAAACAAACCAGGAGTGAGGCCCAATGTCGCCTGACACTGGGAGACATACCCATGCTCGGAATCTCGTATCGAGCGATATACTCGGAATCTCACATCGAGTCTTCTCTCGGAATCTCATATCAAGCGGAGCTCGAAATCTCGCATCGAGCAGATATCATCACCTGAAATCTCATATCAGATGACCTTCATTCATCATCCAGAATCTTACATCGGATGGCCTTCATGTGTTGCAACACTCACTCACTAGGTATCCGGATTCCATCAAACAATGACTCATAACCAAACAAGTGCCCTTACCTGGCACGACCACAAATGATCCACCAAGGATCCCTAAAACTCGCTTACCAAGCAATTCATTTTCATTTCATTACTCAATTAACCATTTAATCCATATAAGCAAAAGGGAACATACATTCACGATTTTACCAGTTATTTTATATCATAAGAGACCCATTAGAACCTTTGTCACAATTTATAGAACCCCCGAACTCAAAACATAAAAAACTTGGGCAGATTACCCAGCGAGTATCGATACTCTAAGGTGAGTATCGGTACTCCCCTCAAGTTATCGATACTCCATGTTGAGTACCGATACGCCATTTAGATTCGAAAGAAGACGTCCCTTTCCCCGTATCGATACGCTTTATTCTGTACCGGTACCCTATATCGGTACTGAGATCGCCCTATACCGATCCTTACCCGTACCTATACGCCTACCCTAGTGTACCGGTACGCAAAGCCTTTCTAGGCAATGTAACAGTAGGTACTGGTACGCCTTAAGCGTACCGGTACACCAAAGCCTCACTAGAATTCTGCTCTAACGAGGGGTATCGATACGCGGAGAGGTGTACCAGCAAAGATACATGGAAAACATCGTGGATACGTGATAACTCTGGAGGCAAGGCTAGCCGATATGCTACAGGCCTGATCCTATCAATCACTTCGTATGGTCCAATATACCGTAGACTCAACTTGCCCTTCCATCTAAAACAAAATATCTCTTTCCAAGGAGATACTTTTAAGAACACTTTTCATGAACCTCATACTCGATATGCTTGCGCTTCCTATCCGCGTAGGCCTTTTGTCGATCAAATGCCGCTTGTAATCTTTCCTTGATGATGCGAACCTTTTCTTCAGTTTGCCTAACCAAATCAGACCCCACAATCCTCCTCTCATTGAGCTCGGTCCAACACAAGGGTGTTCTACATCTAAGCCCATATAAGGCTTCGAAATGTGTCATCTTGATACTTGATTGATAACTATTGTTGTATGCGAACTCAACCAATGGTAGCTATTCCTCCCAACTTCCTTCAAAATCCATGACACAACACCGAATCATGTCCTCAAGAATCTGAATCGACTGTAGTAACCCTGATGGAACTTAATGCTCCACCTTCACTTGTTGGCAAGCTAAGCATCTCGTCACAAACTCGAAACATCCATCTTCATGCATGGCCACCAATAATAAGGTCGAAGATCTTGGTACATCTTGTTGCTTCCCGGATGCATGGTGAAAGGACTACGGTGTGCCTCCCGCAAAATATGATTCCTCAAATCTTTTAAGGCTCAAACACACTACCTACCATTGAAGTACAAGTACCCATCGTCTCGTACTTCAAAATCTGAGGCCTCGCCTCTCTGAACCGCGTCAATATGAGCCATTAAATCATCATCCAGAGTCTAACTCCTCCTTATTTCTTGTACCAACGTGGGTTCAATCCTGAGCTCAGCTAAAAGCCCACCATCCTTAGTCATTCTCAAGCGGGCAAACATAGCTTTCAAATCAGATATCGACTTATGACTCAAGGCATCCACCACTACATTTGCCTTGCCTGGATGGTACTCAATAACACAGTCATAATCTTTTAGCAACTCAATCCACCGACGCTGCCTCAAATTTAGCTCTTTTTGGGTGAGAAGATACTTTAAACTCTTATGATTCGTATAGATGTAACACTTCTCCCTGTAGAGATAGTGTCTCCAAATCTTCAAAGAAAAGATCACCGCAGCCAGCTCCAAATCATGGGTAGGGTAATTCTGTTCATGAGGTTTAAGTTGCCTCGAGGCGTAGGCAACCACTTTACCTTCTTGCATAAGAACACAACCAAGTCTATTCAAGGACGCATCACTAAACACCACATAATTTTTCCCCGAGTCAGGTTGCGTCAGAACCGGAGCCTCGATAATGTAGGTCTTCAACTGCTCAAAACACTGTTGTATTTTCTCATTCCATACAAATGGCACTCCTTTCTAAAGTAACTTGGTGAACGGGGTAGCTAAGATTGAAAAACCCGTAACAAACCATCGATAATATCCAGCTAGACCAAGAAAGCTGTGGACCTTCGAGACATTTCTGGGTGGTTTCCACTCTACTAATGCTTGGATCTTCTGAGAGTCAACGCGTATCCCATCCGCCGCCACGATGTGGCCCAAAAACGCCATTTCGGAAAGCCAAAGCTCACATTTACTGAACTTTGCATAGAGATGTACGTCTCTCAATGTTTGAAGAACTACTCGTATATGGTAGTCGTGCTCTTCGATCGATCGTGAATAAACCATAATGTCATCGATAAACACCACTACAAACTGATCCAAATAAGGCTGGAAGATTCTTTTCATCAAATCCATAAATGATGCTGAAGCATTAGTGAGCCCAAAAGGCATCACCAAGAACTCGTAGTGTCCATACCGCGTCCTAAAAACCGTCTTCTAGACGTCTTCTTCCACCACTTTCAACTGATAATACCCTGATCTCAAATCTTTCTTCGAGAAAACCCAGGCACCCCTCAACTGGTCAAACAAATCATTAATTTTGGGAAAATGATAGTGATTCTTCACCATTACCTTACTTAACTACCGGTAGTCAATGCACATTCTCATTGACCCGTTCTTCTTCTTAACAAACAATATCGGAGCACCCCAAGGGGAGACACTTGGTCAGATGAAAACTTTCTCTAGCAATTCTTGAATTTACTTCTTCAACTCCCTCATTTCTGTTAGTGTCATCCGATAAGGTAGAATGGACACCAGTGTCGTACCGGGCATTACCTCAAGTCGAAACTCAAGCTCGCGATCTGGTGGTAATCTGGGTAGCTCCTCCGGGAAGACATCTATGAACTCACAAACTGTCCTGAGGCTCTCGATGGACGGACCCTCGACTCTTGACTCTTGTATCCACCACGTGAGCTATAAAAGCCTCACAACCTTTCTGTATTAACCTCTGTGCTGCTAAAGCTGAGACTACGTTAGGGATGCAATGGTGCCTCTCTATTCTAATTATTAACTTAGATACATCGGCCACACGGAGCTTCAAACTCTTGGTCCTACAACCTAAACTAGCGTAGTGTTCTACAAGCCGATCCATACCTAGAATTGTGTCCAACTCTTGGAACGGCAAAACCATAAAATCTGCTGGGAAGATCGAACCTTGAACCTTGATAGGACACCTCTGGTACACCTTGTCTACTAACACATCTAACCCTAGTAGACTAGACACACGAACTCCTATTTCTAGGTCTTCAGCCGATATGCCCCAACGCTGCGATATCCTACTACGGATGTAAGAGTAGGTAGACCCCAAATCCACTAATGCAACAATAAGAACATAGAACAAAGAGAAGGTAACCACAATCACATCGGCGGGCTCACAATCCTTTTGAGCTCTAATTGCATACTGCCTCGCCGGTGCCCTTGCCGTGGATTGAAAGTACCCCTACTCTAGTCCTTCTTCTTGACCCGTCCTTCTTCTTAACAAACAATACCGGAGTACCCCAAGGAGAGACACTTGGTCAGATGAAACCTTTCACTTGGTCAGATGAAACCTTTCTCTAGCAATTCTTGAATTTACTTCTTCAACTCCCTCATTTTTGTTAGTGCTATCTGATAAGGTAGAATGGACACCAGTGCCGTACCGGGCATTACCTCAAGTCGAAACTCAAGCTCGCGATCTGGTGGTAATCTGCGTAGCTCCTCCGGGAAGACATCTATGAACTCACAAACTGTCCTGAGGCTCTCGATGGATGGACCCTCGACTCTTGACTCTTGTATCCACCACGTGAGCTATAAAAGCCTCACAACCTTTATGTATTAACCTTTGTACTGCTAAAGCTGAGACTACGTTAGGGATGCAATGGTGCCTCTCTTTTAACTATTAACTTAGATACATCGGCCACACGGAGCTTCAAACTCTTGGTCCTACAACCTAAACTAGCGTCGTGCTCTACAAGCCAATCCATACCTAGGATTGTGTCCAACTCTTGGAACGACAAAACTATAAGATCCTCTGGGAAGATCGAACCTTGAACCTTGATAGGACACCTCTGGTACACCTTGTCTACTAACATATATAACCCTAATAGACTAGACACACGAACTCATATTTATAGGTCTTCAGCCGATATGCCCTAACGCTGCGATATCCTACTACGGATGTAAGATTAGGTAGACCCCAAATCCACTAATGCAACAATAAAAACAAAGAACAAAGAGAAGGTAACCGCAATCACATCGGCGGGCTCACAATCCTTTTGAGCTCTAATTGCATACTGCCTAGCCGGTGCCCTTGCCGTGGATTGAAACGTACCCCTACTCTGGTGGCCGGCCGCCTGGCTTGACCCTCCCCTAGATAACCCTCGACCCCTCTGAGCCGGATAAGAAACATTCGGTGCCTAAACTAGAACGGCTGTGGTAACATCGGGCAATCCCTCACAAGGTGGTCTTAAGACCCACACTCAAAGCAAGCTCGGTTTGTATCTCAACACTCTCATCGATGCCTACGCCCACATTGATTACAAAATGGTGCACCCGCACTCCCTTGAGAACTTTCTGAGCTCATCATAGATGAAGATGATGTAGGCCTCCTACGGCTGGTAGACTCTGATCTACGATCTGACCTCACACTCTGATTCGAAGCTCCTCTTTCCAGATTCTTTCGGTTCATGTCCCTTCTCGAGTGAGACTGCGAACTGTTAGAGAAATTTTGAAGCCTCCTACTAGGGCCTCCTTGCCCACTAGTAGAACCATATGTCAGCCATTGTACTTGCTCAAGAGACTTTACACTTGCAGTCAACTCAGAAAATACCTTGAGTGGGATAGCTGTCAAATAGGTTTGTATCTCATTCCATAACCTTTTATAAACCTCTTGCACCTTATTTTCTCGGCAGCCACAAGCTCCGACGCATACCTGCTCAGCTGCAGAAACTCTTGTTCATACTCAAAGACGGTGCGGTTCCCTTACACGAGGTGAGTAAACTGGTCTCTCAACCTGTCAACGTGAGCCTCACCCACGTATTTTTTCTCGAACTCATCAAGAAAGTCGTCCAAAGAAGGTCGGCTAGGGTGTCATTCTAGCTCTATGGTTTCCCATCATTCTCTCGTGTTTCCCTTAAGCAAAGATAACACACAAGATAACTTATCTTCGGACCGCAATCTCTTATGCCTCATAATCTAACGGGTGTCTCGAAGCCATTGATTTGCCTTCACCGGGTTATCTTGTCCCGACCCAAGAAAATTTGTGGCACCTTGCCTACGCACCCTTTCAACCGGTGCCTCCCGATGGGTAGATGAATACCTCAGAATTACCCTCACAATCCGGTCTAGGGCTCAGTGAAAGTGGGAGAAATAGTTGGCTTTATGCCTAGCTCCCCTATCGGACTCCTCCACATCCTGCACGTAGTCTTCATCGGAGTTTCCACCCTAGGAACCCAAACTTTCTTCCACGTTCCCGACTCTTCTTGGCATGGTTCAGCTATGCGCAAACAAACAACATGAGTACACCATCGAAAATCCAGCTTAATCCAAGTACGACTTTGACTTTTGGGAATGTATTCGTTAAACTCTTATTTACCACACTAGACTCCCCAAGGACTGTCTAGAACCGACTAAACCTAGGCTCTGATACCAAATGTAACACCCTCTACCCGGATGCTATAAGTGGGCCACAAGCCCGAACCACTCCCATAAAATTTTTATTTTTAAAAGCCAGTAAAATCAATCTTATACATTCAAACGTTTAAATTCATACTTTCCTAAAATATTCGAAATAGTTAAAGAAGCTCCAAATAAAGTAATAAAATATTTGACCAATATAAGTTAAATCAAATAGAGTTACAAATACATAGGGTCATACGAATACATAGCCCACTACGTCTAAGTACTTGTACTATACCAAAAGGCCAATGCTGGATCCTTGCTTTGATGGTGCTCTGCTACACTCGAACTATCTATCAACCTGCGAACGAAAACAACGATTCCGAACGCTGAGCTAACAAAGCTCAGTGGATACACGACCACTCGACCAAGCTTCAGGTGAATCATAATTAAGAGCATGCTATGATATGATGCCATGATAGGATAAAGTATTTTCGCTACTATAACTGCCTAAACACATGCTATAAACAAACATCACATCAACAATAACATAAAAGTAAACAAACCAAGAGTGAGGCCCAATGTCACCCGACACTGGAAGACCTACCCATGCTCAGAATCTCATATCGAGCTACTCAGAATCTCGCATCGAGCGGTATACTCAAAATCTCACATCGAGTCTTCGCTTGAAATCTCATATCGAGCGGGACTCGAATCTCGAATCGAGCAGATATCATCACTCGAAATCTCATATCGGATGGTCTTTATTCATCATCCAGAATCTCACATCGGATGGCCTTCATGTGTTGCAACACTCACTCACTGGGTATCCGGATCCCATCAAACAACGACTCATAACCAAACAAGTGCCCTTACCTGGCACGACCACAAATGATCCACCAAGGATCCCTAAAACTCGCTTACCAAGCAATTCATTTTCATTTCAATAATCAATTAACCATATAATCCATATAAGCAAAGAGGAACATACATTCTCGATTTTACTAGTCATTTTATATCATAAGAGACCCGTTAGAACCTTTGTCACAATTTATAGAACCCCCG
Organism: Hibiscus mutabilis; assembly: GCA_019671005.1. Taxonomy (NCBI): domain Eukaryota; kingdom Viridiplantae; phylum Streptophyta; class Magnoliopsida; order Malvales; family Malvaceae; genus Hibiscus; species Hibiscus mutabilis. Next base: position 40,130,258 of record CM033740.1, on the reverse strand, counting down.
AACTTAAAACATAAAAACTTGGGCAGATTGCCCAGCGAGTATCAATACTCTAAGGTGAGTATCGATACTCCTATCTAGGTATCGATACTTCATACTGAGTACCGATACGTTATTTAGATTCTAAAGAAGATGACCTTTGCCCCGTATCGATACGCTTCATTCCGTACCGGTACCTTATATCGGTACTGGGATTGCCCTGTACCGATCCTTACCCATACCGATACGCCTACCCTAGTGTACCGATATGCAAAGCCTTTCTAGGCAATACAACAGTGGGTACCGATACGCCTCCGAGCGTACCGGTACACCAAAGCCTCACTGGAATTCTACTATAATGAGAGGTATCGGTACGCAGAGAGGCGTACCGATACGCAGCTACCCCGTACCGGTACTCGAGCCTCAATTTCGAAACATGGAGCTCGGGATTACACCAAACCCCCATGGTTACATCTTAAAACGTTTCTACAAGTTATTTGAAGTCATTAGGTGAGTTTCTAACCACTTTTGCCCTTAAACATCAACAATTACAAGATTTACCATTGATGATCATCCAAGCTCTAATTTATCAAAACACCATATATCAAGCAACACATACCAAAATGATGATGCACATGAACACATAGAAGTTAGAAGTGTACTAACCTCGGATTACAAGCTAAGAAAAAGCCCCAAACTCTACCTCAAGCTTTCTCCTTTCCTTGGGCCCTTGAATGCTCCCCAACCTCTTAAACTACAAGGGAAGTTGTAAACAAGTTACAACGTTGTTGGGAGGTTAAAAAGGAGCTTAAAAGAAGGTTCAACCACAAGAAATGGAATTGAAAACACCATTCTTGTTCTCTCGCTAAAACCTCCACTAAACCTCAACCTCCACCATTTCCCACGAAACTTACCTTGGATTGTAGATCCTTGATTGCTTAACAACTCTCCCTTCTACACCAATCTGAGATTTCAACTTAAAACTAGCAAATATGGTGCATTTTCTTTCAAACTCAAATAAGAGATGATGGAGTGGTAGATAGAACTTTTGGGGACAAAATGACCTCATCAACACACAAAAATTCGCAACCCCATAACTCCCCCTCTCATCATCTTCTTTAATTATGAAGTTACTATAAAGCCTCTCTCTAATACCCCATACCTCAAGCCCAAAACCAAACCCAAGCCCACCAAGGCTTAATGGGCCTAACAACATAACCCAAACGCGAGGCTCGTACCTCGGGTTAGCCCGATGCTCGAGTTCCCAAAACTCAGGTCGTTACACGGTGGTCGACAGCCAGTACTAAAACTGGTATCGCCATCGGCCATATAAAATTGAAAAAGAATGAAAAGTTAATGGGGAAAAGGAGATGCATCTCGGGTATTGAGTTCTCGGAGATAACGAGAAGATTCTTAAATAGTTTATTTTTAAACAAAAAAAACTTGAAAAAAGCATTTAGAAGTCAAAATTATTTAAATATTGTTGTAAACAAAAGAGAAAAACAAATATAGAAACATAGTAAATAATATGTTTTTAATTATAGTTCTAATCACATTTCTCGGTAATTCTAGTTCTTCGGGAACTAGACTTCTTGTAATATTTCTTATTAATTTTCTTAGTTGAAACATGTGTTTATATAGGGCACTTGGTCACAGATACATAAAGGATGATGCATTCAAAAATCACAATATATGCATGAACATCATTAATAGATTCAGACATTGTTATGCTCCTGGATAAGTAAGGTAATAAAGCGCTACTTGTGGCTACCAGGAAGTAATGTGAATGTACTTGCAAGAGATCATTAATAGATTCAGACATGGTTGTCCACTCCACATCGTTTAGGATGTTCTTGTTAGAATTAAACCATAACAGATATGAAATCTAAACCCAGGATCTATCATGTCAAATCATCAAGAACAATAAACTGAATGCGGAAGCGTACCTGAATTAATCGATAGATGAAAACCTTGAATCTTTTTATGAAGATCGCCTAAAAGGTGGTTGTGATCTTCCAAGAAAATAGGTTTTCTCTTGATGTAAAACTCTCGACGGGAAGGAGAGAAAAAAGTTTACCTATTTCTTGGGGACCACTACCTTTTTATATAGTTGATTTAATAATCAACTATTAAGTATTTATAACTCTGCCTCATCGAATTATAAATACATCTTATGGTATCTACACTTTTATTTACATGACATTTTAATACCCATGACACGCCTAACATAATTGGTCACTTAATTTTGTGTCATACTTTAAAATAGCAATATACATTATACATATGTGCCTACTATTATGGATTTTAATCCAACAATCTCCCACTTGGGCAACATATGTTTCGACAAATGTATAACCTTATGAGCTCAAAAATTTGCTATTATATAATAGGTATTCTATAACAATCTCGTCCATCAACTATATCGATATAGGATCAAAGCAGCCTTTGTCGTATCAATCGTGACAAGACCCATCAATGGTCACGTATACAAATATAGTCAAATGACATAGATCAATCATGGACGCGTAGCATGGAAAATTACATGAAATGTGAACCAAACATGTCTATTTCAACTGGTCCTCCTAAACCTTAGTGAGATCAAACTTTATTGAATTCAGAGTGTGCATAAACCAAAAGAACTTTATTTCTGCAGAAAATAATCTTAAAATAACTTTAAACCAAGTAACCAAAATTGTGTCTAAACCAAATGAGCATTTTTCAAAATTACAAACTCCCACTAAAATCAGATATCTTTATATAACATTACACCCACATGAGTAGTGTGCTCATGAAAGACCTAGGGTGATAGTTTCTTAATAAGCGTGAAAAATATGAGTTTGTACCAACATGCTCTATAGACACACAATCACTCTGAATTTTCTTTAACAACTAGGAACTTAATATTTATGTGCTTCAAATTTGAAGTGTTCCTATTGTTCATAGAATAAATGAATGCATATTTATTGTCACAAAATAATCAAGTGGTCTTTCTATTCAATCTATAATTAGCAGCCCATGTGACAAAATTATTTTGCATCAATATTCTAATAGAATCAAGTCTCAGAAACTTGATGATCTCTAACTTACCAAAACTTCGATATGTGAGCATGTAATTTTTTGTTCTCTAAAGATATTTCATAACCCTATTGGCTGCTATTCAATGATCCATAATATGATTGCTTAAATATCTATCTAACATTCCAACAATGTACGCAATATCCAAACGCATACATACTTGAGCATAAATTAGAATCTCAAATAGCTTATGCATATGGAATCTTTTGTATTTTCTAAATTTCAAGGTTACTTTTAGGGCATTGAGTAAGACTAAATTTGTCTTCTTTAGCAATTTGAGTATCACTTGGTTTACTCCCACTGAACTTGTAGTATATACAATTGTCAACCAAATTTATCTCAAAGCCGAATGAAATAATCAATATGAAATTTATAATTTCATTAATGAGAGTCCTACTTAAGCTCATAGATGAATTTATTTAATTTACATATCATTGATTTTGTATCATTAGACACAAATCTATGATTGTACCATATAATTCATTTCTTCAATGTCACCATGAAAACACAAGCCTAACATCCATCTTATGTAGCTCAAGTTTAAAATAAGAAACAAGCGTCATGATTATCTTGAAAGAGTATTTCAATGAAACTTGAGAGAAAGTCTCCACAAAATCAATGTCTTCTTTTAGAGTATATCCTTTAAATACAAGACATGCCTTATACTTGTCCTCATTATCATTTGCATCCCTCTTGGTTTTAAATATCCATTTACAACCAATTGGTTTGCACCTTCATGTAATGAGACAAGTTCCTAAACTTTATTGTCTTGCATAAAATTATACTCTTCTTGAATGACATCAATTCACTTTTGAGAGTCAGAACTTTTTATGATTTGATAAAAATGAATGAATCATTTTCTATCATTCCATTATTATCCTTATTTTCTTGAAGAAATACAAAGTAATAATCCGAATAGTATTTCTCTTTCCTCTCTTGGATATCTTTAATGACACTTGTTTTTGAGGTTGTTGAGTTTGTTCTTCTGAAAACAATTACCTTATCTTGAATGAGAGTTGTTCAACATTGTTTTGCTGAGGTACTTGATTCACTTCTTGATTAATGATAGGTTTGAAAACCTAAACATCGTCAAAAGTGATAGTAGGAATTAAATTATAATCCAATTCCTCCTCAAAATCAATGTATCTAACCTTATTTCTCCCTCCAAACTCAACATCCTAAAAAAAAAAATTATAGATCTCTCCTTAAATAATTCCTAATTGTGGGATCATAAAACTTACAACACATGGATCACTCAAAATAACTGAAGTAGTTGCTTGGTTTTGAAGTTTAATTTCTTCACATGTGTCCTAACTTATTACAAAAGAATCAACCCTTTGTAACTTATCGTTGTTTCTTTTGAGTTGGACCTTTAGCAACTTTATTCTAATATTTTTTTTATTGCCCTTATTCTTAGAGACACTAACTAAATGAGCACTAATCGAATGAGTACTTTTACACTTATAATGCTTCAACTTTTCTTCCTTTAAACCCAATTAGAAATAAGCTCATTTAAAGTCTATTTCTCCTTTTGACAGTTGTAACTAATTTTGAATTGGTTAAATCAGATAGGAAGCGATACCAAAATCATAAGAACAAACAATTGTTAGAAAGTTTGATCTTATGTGCCTTAAATTTTGAAGCAATATTAAACATTTTTCATAATGTACTTCCTCACATTTCCTTGACCTTTATACTTCATAGACATCAAAGAAGGCATAAGTGATGTCATCTTAACCTTAATGTTTTGGGTAAATCATTTCTTAATTTCGTCAAGGAAACCCTTAATATGAGTAATCTCTTTAGATTTGTGCTCCTAAAGGCTTATAGAATGTTGTTCTTTATGATCATTAGACTCGTGCAATTTTAACAATCTCACCTCTCAAAATTCCTTTTATGGGTGCTTACCATGGTGAGAGGTGCAAGTTATTCTTCCCTTAGTGCAAAGTCTATGTTCATAAAACCAAATACTATATGTAAGTGTCTTTTCTATTCCTTGAAACTAGTTTCACTAAATATGAGTGTAGAATGTATTTAATGATATTGTGACAAAGAAAGATAAATTACCTAAATATAGAACAAAAATAAGTAAATAAAATAAAAACAAGCTCACATAAATATTCATAAGTAAACAAATAAATTCAAAATAATGGCTAGTTCCCCTCAAGATACCAAGCACAACATTAATATCAAGTCTTTGGACAAGAATATTAACTGTAAATGGTACTCTTGTTGTAGCAATCAAACATTGACAATAGACTATGTCAAACAATAGATTAATCTTTGGAGTAACGTATTGCTTACATAAAATACCTTATAATTGTCACACATTTATCGCCACAGTTGTCGTTGTAATTCTGCCAAATATTAACTTTCCTTTGGGCCAATTAATAAACGCATGAATTACAAAAATCCATAATTATCTTAATATTTTAAATAAACTAATCTACACAAAAACGGTCACTTTGGTGACATTATGTTTCAATTAATCCATTAAAATATTAGACATCCAAGCCAAAATATGAATTTAATTGTTTCAAAATATTTGTCTTAATTTTATCTTTCAATCAAATTAAAAGATAACCAAAATAATAATAAATTTGAATAAAGGTAAACCTCATATCAAGATACGGACACTCCATTAATATTTCATCTTTGGACAAAATATTAACTTGTAAGTGATATCTTGGTACAATAATCAAACATTGATAATAAGAACATGTCAAACAAAAATCTTCCTTTGGGCGATTTTGCTGCTCACATATAAAACTGAATAATTATCACATGTTTATTACCACATTTGCACATGTAATAATGTTAATTATTAACCTTCCTTTGGGCCAATTAATACTAACATAATCCGACTTACATGCACAAAACCTTCTATATATTAAAATAAAATAATTTCCACAATAGAGGTCACTTTGGTGACTTAATGCTTTAATTAATTTATCTCAAAATATATATATATAAATATACCGATATTCAAATTTAAAATTTTATAATAGTCAAAACTGAAATTTCTATAACACTTTAAGTTTCCAAAATAACCCAACATAAGATTGTCTCGAATGGGGCTATCGAAATCGAAAAAAACATAATTTTTGACTGAATTAATCAAAAAATTCCTTAAGCATGCATTTGCCAAAATAAAACTTAAATTCAAAACAATCAATCTTTAACTTAAATTAAATATATATAAATGAATAATTCATAAAATGATCACATTAAACTTTAATATATCCATAATAACCTAATGATCAAAATTGAAATTCTTAATCAAACTGAATCAAATAATCATCAATACCAAATGTAAATATGTATATTCCGTAGATAACATTAACAACATAGTTAAGCATAATGCCAAACAAATTTAAGCAAATATTTTGCACAAAACTAAACATGATTCATCAAAATTCAACCATAATTTATTAGACATAAACCGAATATAAAGCTTCGAGAGCTAACCTGATTATAAAGTTTGTAAGTCAGGGTAAATTTACCATAACAAAGCATAAAACTTTGATAATTTCAATTGTCAAATAACAATTGACCAAATCCTAAATAATTCATCAATTATGATTGAAACATAATTTTTGATAATGGGTACAATCATACAAAACAAAACAAATAAAATATTTTATTAATCAAGTCGCACAAATCAAAATCATAAATGACCAAATAGGATCGAATATTGATTCAAAATGTAAGAATCAACCTTAAAATTTAATCTCAAATTAATAAGTGTGGATATATACATCTTTATGATCTATTACTACATTTAGTAACAAAACATTGACTTAGAATCTTTCGATATAGCCATTATATGTATAAAGCATTTAATCTTTGAGAAACTGTAGACTTAAAAAAAACTATAGATTTGAGCTTTTAATTTTTCTTATTGGCTTAAAAGAAATCAATACCATCATATATATATTAAATATTGAAAGGCAATAATAAAGATGTGAATCGAGAGTTATCTCAATTTAACCTTAACTACTAAAAAAAAAACTTTAGTATATACAAAGAATCAATGCCATAAATTATGGGAAATTAAAAATAATCGGTAGTTAAGGTAAAAAACAAAGAACGAATATAACATACTAAAGTTTTCAAACCAATGATTTCTTTATTAAAAGAAAATTTCTAATTATTCACGAAGCCATAAGAAATAATCGAAAATTAAAGTTTTTTTTGACCAAAGAAAACCACATCAAAAGTTTTAACTCGATTAATAATGTAATCATATCCCATTATAATAAAACCCTAAAAATTAATTCATAGAAAAAAAGATAATCCGGGCACCATATCAAAATTGAAACCCTTAAAAAATTTCAAAACGAATTAATCCAAAAAATAAATCAATTGGTTCTCAATGATTCAACATGATGAGTCTCTGATGCCACTTGTTAGAATTAAACCATAACAGATATGAAATCTAAACCCGATCTATCATGTCAAATCATCAAGAACAATAAAAACGAATGCTTGATTGCATTAATTAATCGATAGATGAAAACCTTGAATCTTTTTTTAGATGAAGATCGCTTAAAATTTTAGTGGTTGTGATCTTCCAAGAAAATATAGGTTTATCTTGATGTAAAACTTTGACGGGAGAGAGAAAAACAAGTTTTACCTATTTCTTGGGGACCACTTCTTTTATATAGTTGATTTAATAATCAACTATTAAGTATTTATAACTATTCTCATCGAATTATAAATACATCTTATGGTATCTACACACATTTCCATGACATTTTAATACCCATGACACGAACATAATTGGTCACTTAATTTTGTGTCATACTTTAAAATAGCAATATACATTATACATATGTGCCCACTATTATGGATTTTAATCCAACAGTTCTACATTTTTAACGCAATCGCACTCTTCATTTCTATTATTAGTGGTGGTGGTACAAAGATGATTGTTGACGATAAGTTTTCTTTCTTTTTGTTTTAATTTAGACGAGAGTAGCGATTAATGGTAGAGGGAAAAATAAATTATATTGATTTTTTGGTCAGATTTTACTTGTTTATCCCTTCTAACAGATAATCTCCTTTTATGATTATATTAGTAAAGGTCTAAAGAGCGTTAGGTTTAAATTTTATAAGATATGATAGATGTGATAGACTAACCTTGCATATCAGTTAATAAAATAAACTAGCGGAATCAGATAAATTTCATACCTATTTTATTGAAGTATTGTGATTATAATAAAGATGTGGCTGGGAGATTCTAGAGGTTCTTAAAATCTTATGTTCGGCTATATATGAATAGAGAAATACCTTAGGGAAAAAATATTACAAAAGACTAAAGAATAAGAAAATAATTTTACAAAGACGATGATGACGAATAACATAACAAGCATAATAGAGGTGAGCAATAAGATGTTATGGGGGGTGCTGTCTTCATTAGTATTTCATTTACGGAGTCGTCATATATTGTGGTCGGTAAATATAATGAATTAAAAAAGGATAAAGTATACAAATGGTTATTAAATTATTTTTAAAAATAAGAAATAGTTATTAAATTTTCAAATGTTATATAATGAACATTAAACTTTAATTTTGTTATAAAATGGTCACTGAATCGTTAATTATTGTTAGTTGGGTAACATGACAGTTACAAAAATTTAAATAATATAACATTTAATCTTTTATATTGACACATTTAATCAATTTATTTATAATTTAACTATTATTATTGACGTCTAAATTAATTAAATGTATACACATTAAAGATTAAATATATTATTATACAATTTTTTGTAACTTTTACATCTCCCAGTTGACGGCCATTATATAATTTTAAAATTTTAATGATTATTTTATATTTTTAAGGATAATTTAGTGATAATTTATGTACTTTATCCAAAAAAAAATACATAACAAAGTCAAGAATTTTGGGTTGCGACCAAAGTACCTTTACCTCAAGATGAAGGACTTATTTCCCATTCTCGGTGCTCTCTAGTCGTCACTACATTAGCGGTAGTGGGTGTCAATTGGTGGAGAAATTATTAATTTATTATATAGACCATAAATTACACGATGATTCAGGTCATATAGTAATTTTTTTCAATCGGTGAGGGTGGTCCGCGGTACTAATGGAGGGCCATTACTTCATCTGGGCCCACTCTTTTTTAATGTGGTGGCCCCTTGACTTGTGTTTGCCTTTTATTTTCCAGTCAACTGCGGGCCTCCTCATCCTTTCTAAACCTACCCGGTTTCTATTTTTTAAAATTATAAAATAATAAAAAAGGACTTTTCAATACATATGTTTGCATTAATTAATTACTTAATTAACTAATAATTAATTACTACGGAGTTCTCGAAGTCTTTCACTTCTTCAATCATAAGCTTCATCTTTCGCCACCACCCTCCCTATATTAATCTGGTTTTGATTTTCTATATTTAATTAATTAGAGATGACAATTTGTTTCAAAAATAAATTTAGAGATGACAACCGGCGACTTTAACAAACATTCTGACAATCAAGGGTATATCCAATTAAAAAAATCAATTTTTTATACAAAATTTGACCAAAAAAGTCAGTTTGTCTCGTCCCTATCTAATTTTTTTTTTACAAAAACATTTAAATATATTATATAAAATAATTAAAAATGACTTTTTAATAAATATATCATAACGTTGTGAGTTTCACCTAAATCCAACTCCAAAAATTTTTAGCAAAAACTCACGAACAAAAGTATTCATGAAGTGGGAGGGACTGTTGCCTCTCCAACCCCACCTCAAAAAAAAATTATTTAATTTTTAAATAAATTTAAAAAAATTATGTGATAATTATCAGTTTCCTTTTTCTTTTTAATTATGATCAAATTAGTATTATGGCTCCGCCTCATCTCGAAATTCGCTTTACAAGTTTGTGTAAATATATCAAGAAAAATAATTATGAAAATATAGAATTTAATTCATTATCATTTGAAAATTTTAAGTTCACTAAAGTAGAGTTGAAATAGTGTTATGCATTCTTTTAATTGTCTTTTATTCAAGGGTTTAATAATTTATTTACTCTAAAAATATTGTAATCTTTATAAAATAATTTATTAAAATATTAAAAAGAAATCAAAATGGAAAGGATTGGGGCATCTTTTTGCAATTGTATGTTGGATGCTTTGAAAAAGACTATGCAAGATAATTTTTGATGCTGATTATATTGAAAAGGGTGACCTTCTGTATGTTTGTTGGAGAATTAGATATGATATTATCGTCACATCCGAATCTAATCAGGTGAGAAATATGGTGGTGCAGCCCGTGGTGGGTTGGCAAGCCCCGGCTCTTGGTTGGGTGAAAGCTAACGTGGATGTGTAGCCGGAACATGGCAGCTGTGGGGGGTGTAGTTCGGAATGATAGAGGCGAGCGGTTGTTTGGTTTTGCTCGCAGTATTGGGTCTTGCACGATGTTGATGGCTGAGTTATGGGCGGTCCATGATGCGCTCATTCACTCTTGAAATGGGGGGCTGCGTAAGATGGTTGTTGAGTCGAATAACTCAACGGTGGTGGACATACAAAATGAGTATTCAAAGGCTCTTGATGGGTACATGCTTGTGGCTAACATCTGTGACTGCGTGTTCAAAGAATTTCCCGGAGTGTTAATGGTGTAGCGATAGGCTTGCCGCTGCTATCCGTGGTTCACCTTTGGGTGAACGTGTCTTTGCTGTTCCTTCCGGAGAGGTGATCGAGTTAGTCCAGCATGAGATGGAGCAGGGGATTATGTGATCTCTGGCTGTTGTCATGGTTTAGTTTTAGTTGGGGCTGGGTTTCACTAGTTGTTTTTCTATGCAGGTAACACCATGAGAACTTTTTTCATAATGAGAGATTTTTAACGAAATACATAATAGTACCCTTTTTTACTTATTTATAAAAAAATGAAAAAAGGTAATAATTATAGGGATAATTTTATGTAAAAGTCATGTACCACAATATATTATTATTTATATGTACCGTAATGTACTATTAACTGTTTTAATTAGTTTTGAAATTCTAAGGACCGAAAGTGTATTATCCCCTTTTAGAATAAAATCTTAAAAAATATTTTTTATATTATTTTTTATATTTTCTTTTATTTTTTAATTCAAAAAATAATTAAACTTTTATTTCTATAATAATTCTTATATTCACTTTAATTCAAGGGTAAAGTTCACAAATTATCACTAAACTTTGATCAATTATTCAATTTGGTAATCAAACTTCAAATTGCTTCAATGTTACCATTAAACTTTTAGTTTTATTTTAATTTGATCACTGACCAGTTAACAATTGTTAAAAGAGTAATATGGTTGTTAAAATATTTTGTATAATAACACATTTAGTCCTCCACGTTTACACATTCAAACAATTTAGTCCTAATTCAAAAGAAATAATAAATTTAACCCTCATTATTTTAATTAGACCCTATTTTTAATTAAATATAATTTAATATTTTATTATGATCCCTCAATTACAACTAATGTCATCTTGTCCCTCCAATCCCAACCCTACCCAATCTAATTTAGGATTGAAGCAGAGGATTAGATACTAAAACTAAACATCAAAATACATAATAAACTCACAATTGCTATTCCCCCTACAACTTCTTCAATGCTATGACTAAAACTGAAAGTGTAAGAACTCAACTCTATTTTTTAAGAGTAGAGAGGGGCGGTGAGGGGTGAACGGGGTACTTAAAGAGGAGGGTTGAGGAAAATTCTAACAAATCATCATTAATGTTGCTTTTGTTCGAAACCAAATTATTTTTTTTCTAAATTTGTATATTAAATATCAAAGAAGAAAGGATTAAATACATAAATTAATCTTGTATTTATTACTTTCGTACAATTTGATACGTGAATTTTTTTCCTTCTAAATTGGTGTTTGTACTTTCTTTCGGTAAAAAATAAAAAAATGTATATAAAATAATAATATATTAAAAATTTCTTTAAAGTTATATATTTTAATTTGATTTTTTTATAAAAGTATCTAATCTTTTTATATTTTGTAATTTTTAAATTTATAATTTAATTTTTTTTATAAAAGTATCTAATCTTTTTTTATATTTACACATTTTTTTAAACATGCATGTGTTTAAAGAAACATGTGTAAGATTTGAACCACTCTAGCTTTGAAACGTTACAAATTAATTTTAAAGGATGGATTGTGTATGGTTGGGACATGGTAGGGACAAGATATCATTAGTTATAAGTGAGGGGTCAAAATAAAATATAAAATTACCTCTAACTAAAAGTAGGGTCAAATTGAAATAATGAGGGTTAAATTTATTATTTCTTTCGAATTAGGACTAAATTGTTTGAATGTGTAAACGTGGAGGACTAAATGTATTATTATACAAAATATTTTAACAACCACATAACTCTTTTAACGGTTGTTAACGGGTCAGTGGCGAAATTGAAACAAAACTAAAAGTTTAATGGTAACATTGAAGCAATTGGAAGTTTAGTACCAAATTAAATAATTAATCAAAGTCTAGTGACCATTTGTAAACTGTACCTTAAATAAAAATGATTGTAGGAATTATTATAATAATAAAAATTTAATTATTTTTTGAATTAAAAATAAAATAAAATCTTAAAAAATAATATAAAAATTATATTTTACGATTTTATTCTAAAAAAAGAATAATAACACTTTTCATCTCTAAAATTTTAAAATTAATTAAAATAATTAATGATATATTACTGTATATATAAATAATAGTATATCCATAACCATAGGCTGCTAAACGGTTACGATACTGAGTTGACAAGAAATCTTAGGACAAAGGGTTTAAAAAAGGCTCATGGGATGTTCATGCTTGAACCACACGGCTATAAACGTACGAAAGGCCAAAAATCACCCGCTATAAACATGTGTCTGAACAGAGAAAAGCACGTGTAAGATTCCTACCATGTTTTATGCTAACTAATTGCTATGCTCCACACGGCTATAAACGTACGAAAGGCCAAAAATCACCCGCGGGAATGTTTCGACTTTACTTGGCGGTGAGCCCAAGTCGTTCATTTTGACTGATGATGGAAGAAAATAATTGGTCCTTACTTTACACGTAGGACCCAAGTTTCATGTCAATGGCGTTTGATATTAGGGGTGAGTACATGATAATTCAAGTTGATTCGAGTCAAAAAATTTTGAGTTAGTTGAGTTTTAATTTTTATTTAAATTTAATTATAAATATTTATAATATTATAGTACTAATTTAAATTATTTTTTATAACCATATACAATACACATATATGTTTTTTTATATTTTTCATACGTGATATATTTAAATGTATATACATATTTATATATATATATAATTGAAAGACTCGACTAAAACTTAAAATTAATTCACTAATTACTAAAAATTTTGAACTATTCAGATTTTTATTTTATAATTTAAACTTTATTTTAATTTTTTTAATCGAATCAAAACGAGTCGAGTATTTTTATATTGATTCAAGTTAAATAATTTTTTTTTTTAAGTTGAGTCAAGTTTTTCGCACCTATATCAAACGGTTGTTTGCTTACAAGCTTTTTATTTCCAGTAAACCATCGCTGTTTTTCATCTTCGTTTTCTTTTGTTCTGAACTGGGGAAATTTGTTTCCTTTTTTCAGAGCTAGGAAGGAACCAACCAAGGTGAGTGAAAAACATTAAAGATCATTTCTATATTTCCTTTGAATTGTTTTTGCCACTTGGGGTCTTTGACTTCATAGTTGGCGTTAAATTTTAACTACCAGTTTGGTCTATTTGATTCATTGAATGAAGATAACGATTCAAGCTTGAAGCAAAGTTTCCAAATTTCACCCTGCTTATCCATAGTTTTTTTTTTTCATACATTGTTATGGTTTCCCACGTGTCTTCTGAATCATCTTATCTTTCAATAAGATGGAGTTTTTGATCTGCCCCTATGGTGGATAATTGAAGTTATTGGTTTTTTTCAAAATTCAAAACTATCAAAAGGAGAAAACCAAACTTTATTTTTGTTTTGGAAGTTTGCATAAAAGGAAGCAAAAGGAGCAAGAAGCCATGGGAGAAGATCAGAAGTTTCAGAAAAAGAAGATGACAAAGCAGTTGACAGGTAAAAGAGACGATACGCCGCTTCACTCGGCCGTGAGAGCCGGGGATCTGGAACTGGTTTTGGAAATGATTAGGGGCGCTGAAGATGGAGAATTGAGGGATTTGTTGTGTAAGCAGAATCAATCTGGTGAAACTGCCTTGTATGTTGCTGCTGAGTGTGGTAATGCTGATTTGGTGAAGGAGTTGATCAAGTATTGTGATGTTGTTTTGGCTGGTATTAAAGCAAGGAATGGCTTGGATGCTTTTCATATTGCTGCCAAGCAGGGTGATTTAGGTGAGTTCTTCGGTTTTCTTTTTGATCGAATCGATAATCATTATGAGCGTCCAACCCTGCAATTTCTATAGCAAATAATCTATGAAATCAAGTTTTGTAGTAAAGGTGAACATGTTTATTTGCCTACTGATCATCTTTTTCTGTGTACCATCTCAGAGGTATTGAAGATTCTCATGGAGGCCAATGTTGATCTTTCGATGACTTTCGATTCGCATAACACCACGGCGCTGCACACTGCTGCATCACAAGGCCATGCTGAAGTAGTGAATTTCCTTTTGGAAGAAGGCAGCAACGTCGCAGCGATAGCGAGGAGCAACGGGAAAACTTCCTTGCATTCAGCAGCAAGGAATGGGCATCTAGAGATAGTAAAGGCCCTTCTGACTAAAGAGCCTGGAATCGCAACGAGAACGGACAAGAAGGGGCAGACAGCTCTGCATATGGCGGCTAAAGGGCATAATGTTGAAGTGGTAGATGAGCTGATAAATTCGGATCCTAGTTTAATAAATATGGTAGATGCTAAGGGTAACACTGCTTTGCATATTGGGACACGAAAGGGTCGGATTCAGGTAGTTAGGATTGAAATTTTTGCTAATAGAACTTCTAGTCCCTCTTAAATTGTTGGAAAGACTGTGAGTCATTCTAATAACTAATTCAATCTTTCAGATTGTTCAAAGGCTGATAAATCAAAGTGGAGCTCAGAAATCAGTCATCAACAGGTCCGGGAAACGGCTCTTGACATTGCAGAAAATCATAAGCTATTAGATATTGCAGGCATCTTAAAAGAGCATGGAGTCCAATGTGCCAAATTCATCAAGACACAACCTACAAATTCGGCTCGAGCACTAAAACAAACTGTAAGTGATATTAAGCATGGTGTTCATCATCAGCTTGAGCACACACGCCAAACAAGAAAGCGCATGCAAGGTATAGCTCAACGGATCAACAAAATCCAAGCTGAAAGTCTTAATAATGCAATCAACTCCACCACAGTGGTGGCTGTTCTCATTGCCACTATTGCGTTTGCAGCCATATTCAATGTCCCAGGCCAATATGCTGACAGTCCTCAAGATATTTCACCAGGAGTCTCTCCTGGACAAGCGAGAATCGCTCCGAAAGTGCCGTTTATGATTTTTATAGTCTTTGACGCTATTTCCCTCTTCATATCATTGGCTGTTGTGGTAGTGCAAACCTCAGTTGTAGTTATACAGAGAAAAGCAAAAAAGCAGATGATGGCTATTATTAATAAGCTCATGTGGTTGGCTTGTGTACTGATCTCCGTCGCATTTCTTGCCCTTTCGTATATTGTGGTCGGAGAAGATGAGAGGTGGTTAGCTAATTTAGTTACTGGGATAGGGACTGTTATCATGGTGTCAACGTTGGGGACACTGTGTTATTGGGTGATTGTGAACCGTATCGAGGCTTCAAAATTACGGAGCATCCGGAGGTCTTCGATGAATAGCAGATCTCAATCCATGTCAATGTCATATATGTCTGACTCGGAGATTCTGAACAATGAACACAAGAAACTCTATGCAGTTTGAGCTCCAATGCGTGTTATATCCTTCGCTTCACTCTTCACTCGCGCATCTTTTTACTCATGTACATGAATCTGACAAAGTGTAGCAGAATGTTAGCCTAGTGTTTCTCGCTGAAGCAAAACTGCAAGATTGAGCTTGTACGGATTGTATAATAACATATATGTAGACATCCCTTTTTGTAGTTCAATGGATCAAGGAAAACAATTAGTCAATAATCCGGCTCCATTGTATAGATTATTTGTTACATTCATAATGCATCTGATTGCTTTAATGTCCTAGCGTGCCAATCGACAATCGCTCTAACCTCAGAACTTGCTGATTGCTTTCTTCCAAAGATGATCCAAAAGCCATCACTACATTACACTTAACTACATAAACTAAACATATTCCAAATGAGTATAATAATAATATATTCCCTATATTATACTGTGCTTTTCCCAGGTCACATGTATAAGATTCTCGGAGTAACAGTGCTCCTTTTACTCTTCTTTCAAGACAACAAAGGCACCGGTGACCGGTGAGTATTGCAGTGATTCTCCTGCGTAGTTTCCTTATAAACTGATGCCATCATGGAATAATTTTCATTGCAAATAGAAATATCTTATGCTTATGAAGTCTGCCTTTATTGACATTCTTCTTATGATTCAATGTTCATAGGATAATGCTTCAATTTCATTATCACCATGTCCAGCATTAGGATCACCAACCAATAGTTTCTAGACTATGGTGTGACATGTTCTTTGTTTTAGGCTATTTCAAAAGATGAAATTTATTCTGTAACGACCCGGATTTTGGAATCCGATGGTCGGTTTAACCTGAAGAGTGGGTTTCGCTCTTGGGCCGAGAGGTTAGGGCTTTGAGAGCCTTAGTGGGCTTGTGTAAGGTTGTTGGACTTGAGTTTTTGGTTTGAGAATGAGTTAGGAGGATGATAGGCGGTAATGAGGTAATTAACTAATTATTTGAAGAGGAAAAGGAGAGCCTCTTTAATTCCTCTATAGAAAGCAAGATGAATGATATCACCATTTTCCACTTGTCTTCTTTTTCACCCATTCATCTCTTAACTCCCCACCCACAAAGAAAGGTTGAATCTTTATCATTCTAAGTGTGATTTTCGAAATTCGCCTTAAGGGAAGTTTAATCAGCTTGCAAGGATCTACATTTAGAGGTAAAAATCTCTAAGTTCGGTAGTAGAAGGAAAGAGATGGGTTTTGTCGGGTTTTGAAAGAGGAGGATTAAGGGAGGATTTAATTTCGTTTTTCAGCCTAGTATGTAAGTGTTGTTACCCTTTCACCTCTTACAAGTTGTAACTTGTTTTACAACTTTCTTGTGTAGTGAAAGAGGTTGAGAATTCTTCTAAAGATCTTGGGAAGAAGAAGGCTTGAGGAGCTTCACTTGGGGTTTCGTTTCAAGTTTTTTGAATCAATGTTAGTACACTACTAACTCCTTTGGTTCATGCACATCCTAAGGATGATGTTTTGTGTACTTAAATTTGATATGTATGGTTGTTTTGGGTGTTGAATGCTTAAGACCCTCTTTAATGGCATAATACGGATTTGGTGTTAATAACTTATAAAAATTGGTAGTAAAGCACCCCAAATAACTTTCATAAGAGGTAGGATCACTCTAAGGGGTTAAGAGTTGTGTTTAGGGGGCTTGTAAAGTGATTTTCCAAGCTTAGGGAGCTATTTCTGGGCTTCACTATCGGTACGCGGGAAACAATACCGATACCTCAGTGTTTTGGGCTTTAAGAACACTGTTTCATTGGATGAATTGAGAGAGGGGTACCAGTACAGTGTTCAACCTGTACCTGTACGCCATTCAAGGAAGTATCAGTACGGGTCAACCCATATCAGTACGCGAAGGCTGGATGAAATTCCAGTAAGCTGTTTTGGTATCGGTACACAGGTGAGTACTTGTCGACTTTGCTAACGCTTGGCAAAAGATTAAGGATCCAGTGTAAATATGCAAGAAAATAATGCCAAGGGTGAGTCTATTGCGTGGAAGTATACACGACCAGCAAGTAATACAACAGTGAGCTCAGTGTCGTATCCACATGGATTGACCAAGAATTTAATGGCTCAATTTTTTTTACTTGTTTGAAGGGAACAATAATGTTTGAAAATGATTTGGGTTTTTGATTTAAAAGATAGCTAAAACTAAGTAATAAAAGTGGAAATAGTTTGGCAATCAAAAAGGTATTCAAATGAATGATGAGCGTTGGCAAGGGGTGCCTAGATTTCACGCTAACTATGCTAGTTATTAACAATGCCCTGCCTTGGATTTATTGCCGAGCAAATTTAAAAAATAGTATTGCCTCTGTCGATGGCAATACCCTAAGTTAACCACGTTAAAACCCTTATATGTCTATAGTGAAACCTTTCATTAATTAACTTGATTAAGTTTCAATCTTTACTCCTAAGGGGTAGATTCACTTCCAAGTAAGCTCATCCACTTGAACACCTTCTGTCGAAGTTTCTCTCCTTAGTATCTGGAACTAATCGTTACCCCTTAAGTGTTTTAAGATATTAAGGCATAATAAGCAAACAATGCCAATTGTCGTATGGCAAAGAATTTAAAGAAACGAAGTGCTAGCAGATAGAAAATAATGTCAATGCATTCAAATTATTAAAAACTAAACATAAACTGAGCATTAATCGCAAACATCCCCAACCAACTGTAAAAGCTTAGTTCATGGTTAGGGGATCCATCCACAAAATATTATCGTATCTCAACATCATCATCCAAATAAAAATTTAACTAAGAAAATAGGTAAAGAAGAAGATTCATCGATGCAGCCTTCAATAGCTCTAGAGCTTTTGGTCTAAGATGGTCGAATCACGTTGACTCTAGCTTCCTCTTTCACCACGTTGCATCTCTCTCTGATTCCCTCATTTTGGCGGCTTCCTTTAAGTAGGCACGCGTGGAAACCCTAGGTTGGGTTTGAAATTTGAAATTTGATTACACACCAGTATAGGCTTGTTATCTTCTTATCCTCTTTTGAATTTTAGGGCTGACGTGTATTGGGTTCAATAGCTACTTTGACTGGGAAGTAGACGTCAATTCTTTGTCAACCGAGCTTTGCAATTTCTGGTCCAACTTTGCCATCTGTGACTCGACAATTCTCTTCTGCTTTCTGCTCCTGCTCTTGTGCTGCTCTGCCACGCTTGCCTGCCTCTGACCTGCATCAACACCAACAAAACAACCTTTCACACTGGCAAAAGAATAACTCCTAACTCTTTATGCAAATGCATGATTTTAACAACTAAATGCAAACATATGTACTCAAAGGCAAGCAAAAGCATTGTGAAATAAGCATAAAAATTAGTACTTTTGAGGAGTTAACAGTATCGATACCCAATGCCTAAGTACTGGTACGGTTAACCCAGTAGCGGTACCCATATCCTTTGAGAAATTACAGTAAGCTAAATTCGTATCGGTACACATGTGAGTACATGTACGCGAGGGCATGTACCGGTACCCACTGGGCATTCTGCCCGAGAAATATGTTTTGGGTTTGAGGGACCTATAATTCGAGGAATATAGCCCAAGTGGCTTCTAATGCGGTATAATAAATGGTAAAACTGAGAAACCGAGATTCAGCCCTCATATATGAGCATAATGAGCAATAACTTGGTAAATGTTGGGCGACTTGTTTGTAATAGCAACCATAGGGATCCTTGATGGATCGTGTGATGTTACGTGCCAAGTAAAAACACTTGTGTGGTTGAGTTACCTTTGTTGTTAGGATTCAGATACCCAGAGAGCATGTTGCAACAACATGAGATGAGATGCTGGGTGTACATTCCCAAGGCTATGTGACACCGGGCCTCACTCCGAGTGTATGCTCCCAAGGTTGTGTGACATCAAGCCTCACTCTAGGTTTGTTTGGATTGATGCATATGTGTTGTGTGAGATTAATGTATCTTTTATTGTTTTGCTATGTGTTTAGGCGGCTAGAGGCAGCACCAAATGTTATTGGATTGCCATGATATCATCTTTGGCTACATGCTCACATTTATGATTTGTATGAAGCATGATTTAGTGGATGTGAGCTTCGTTAGCTCAGCGTTCAGAATTGTTATTTCTGTTCGCAGGTTAGTATAGTAGGTTGATGTGCATTGTTGGAACACCGTCGGAATATGACTTCAGCATCGACTTGTTCCGAGTACGGTACTTAGATTATGTTGGGCTATGTATTCTTAGAACTCTATGTTTGTATTGTAACTCTATTTTGGATTTTAAATCGTGAGTCGAATGCTTTTAATTATGTATTTTAAATGGAGCTCCCATGTAATGTTTTCAAATACTTATTTATATTGAAATATTTGAACTTGATGGTTTTCATGGAATTGAATATGTTTGGACTAAACTAGGTTGAAAATTTTATGGTAATGGGTTGGGTTTGAGGTCCAAATGTAAAAAAGACATTTCCTACTTCCCTAAATTTTTCAGTAATTGCTTTCACTTTTTGTCATTTTGTCTGAATTATGGAAGAACTTAGAATTTTTTAGAAAGGGATTACCTATAAATGCAGGCTAAAACTGCTAATAAAAGAATTTATTGTCTCTTGGTTAGTTTTCTCTCCGGTCTACGCTAAATGCAATGGTATAATCCTTTATTTTTTGTTTCTTGTTTAAGCAGACAGCGCAGAAACAACCTACAAATGCAATTTCATCTTTGGTTTCCGATGTTCCGAATAATGAAGTGCCAGAGTTTACTTCATATTATTAGGCTTTGACATGCTACTTATCTGTCATAATGGTAATTAAGTTCATCAAGACTTCATTTCGGTCGCTAAAGAGAGAGTAACCAGATTATTGAAGTTTAATTTGAATGAGAGGATAGAATAGTTTGATTATTTTATACATGGAAACATCATGCTGAAGTTGCATTGTGCTTCGGAATAAAGTGTAAGAAATATGACAAATTATTTACATATTTATTTATTTATTTCGATATCGTTTTCTTAAGGATATAATATTGATGTCTTGAATTTATTCTGAAATTTTCTCACATGCTTCACTTGCTCACAATGGTCCCAAAGCAAAAATTTCAAAGAGTTCATTACTGAAATTTACTTGTACAGAATGTTATGATTAAATGCAATGGTAAGATATCTGTCTATCTTATATGTTTCGTCCACTAACACGATATTTCGAAAATAAGGGCAAATCTCACCTATTTTCCTGTCTGTACAGACAGATGTTAAGTACATACAGGACTCAAGAAATAACAAAACATGCATGATAAAAAGGAATTGTCTTCTCAGCTTTTAGTTTCTATGCAAGTTCGTTATTTCTTTTCTCATCTTGTCAAAAATCTGGCAAGCATGTTTTGTGCTAGTTTAATGGTTGGTCGAAATCATGAGAAAATAACACTAAGATAAAAAGGAAGTCTTTGCATTGTTTTGTTTTGACACAGCTAAAGTTCGGGTCATTTCTTATCCAGTTTTCATATGATCAAAATCATTTCATAAAGAGTATATATTGTCATTGGTATAGTTTAGCCTTAATCTGCAGTAAGCAGGTGGGGTGATTATGCTTGTCCTGAATAAATCATCTGTTTGTTCCTTTAATCAAAAGTACTAAAATGTAATTTTAAACTCACTTTTTTAAGGTAAGGTTGCAAGGTCTCTCCTCTCCTTGATGCAAAGTGTGTCGTTTGACCGGTAAAAAGACCACTTATTCTTATTGGCTTGTTTACACCAACAAGCCTCATTTGCTGAACTTATAGAAATCTCCTCTACTTCCTGAATGTTGAAAACTGGAAGCTTTAGGTAAAAAAAGTAACTTTTGTAAAGTTAATAGTTTTTACAAAATTTACAGATTTGAAGTTCTGGTGCTCTTACTGGAATTTTTTTTTTTTTTTTTAAGTTATGGAGATTAACTTATCATCAATTGTCTAAAAGATGCTCTATGGAAATTGGCAAGTCCTTTGGCAAGTCCTTGTAACAGAGACTGTTTTGTCCCAGTCCAAGGGAGAAAAGAAAATTCAAGCGAACAATTACCGGATTCAATAGACTCGAATCATGCAATATCTTGAGCAAGTACAAAAAGGAAAGCCATATAATGACCATTGATTTTGAATGATAAAACTTCCATGGGTTTCAACATGTTCTTCCACAGAAACCTATGATAGGAACATTAACAAATTGATCTGAATATCTTAGACTGGATTGAAAGTGACAATCACTTTGGAAGAATGTAACAGGAACTGACTACAATTTTCATTCTTTTTTTCTTCTTCTTCATATTCATATGCTGCAAAGTCCTGGTTTTTCTTGGTCCCCACTAACTGAAATCTTTAAAGCAGAAAGTGAACAAACCCCAAGTTCAGTTGCAGTCTTTCTTGAACTAGACAGCTGCTGAGACTGCTTACATTGAGCAATTGCTCCCTCTATCGAATTCTCGATCTCCGAATTCGCGCTGTTGCTTCTTTTCAGCAACTGTAAGTCATGGAATCCACTTGAACTGAATGAAGACGACGAAGAGGAATTCGATGAAGATGTTGATGTAGATGAAGATTTTATTGTAGAATGCCTTTGAATTACTCCTGAGAAAGACTTCCTATGGCTATTTGCATCATCCTCAGCTAGCTCCTTATCAATGCTCTTCATAATAATACTTGATATCTTATATCTGTCATTATAAATCTTCCCAAATGGATTCTTCTTTGCCATTTTCATGTACTTGTTTACACAATCTTTGGTCTTCGAAACGTTACCTGCTTCCACATTGCATGCTGCTTTGGCACAAGATTCATCCGAACAGCCAGACTTGCTAAACAAAGACTTGAGATACGCCCGGGACGCCTTGAGCTTTTTGGCTTATTGAGGATTGCTTGATCTGCTTGAGCTTCCGAGACCAAGACGTCTTCAAAACCAAATCGTTTCCAATGAAACCATTCAATTCAGTCGAATATTCAAAGAAATAATCATCGACATTCAGTTCACTACTCACCCTACAGGATTCTGATGGTGAGATGCTTGAGTTTTCTTCCAAGGGTGCTTGAGTTTTGCACTCGAAGGCATCATCACCGGAACTTTGAGTTAGATTCTGAACCATTTGCAGGCGAGGAGGGAGGTGGAGGGGAAGGAGCTTGCCCTTGTAGAACAGTTAATCTGCTGGATTAGTTGAAGTAAATTCTCCATCAGGAGAAACTGAGCACATTTGGAACTCAAACTCTCCACTTTGAGGTGGAGAGCTTATGGAATAGCACAAATAGTTGGAGGGTGAGCTTACCTCCATATCAATATAATCTTCATTTGCATTGTTACTTGAAGAAGAAGCTTGGCTTATGGCCATAATTTGAACTCCAATAAACCTCACTTTTTTCTCTTGTTTTTGAGAGGGGTATCCTTTAAAGTGAAGATGGAGCCAAGTTAGATAAAATGAAAATCATAAGGTAAGGATTTGTCAGATCTTTTCCATTTTGTTTCTACTTTGTAGTAATATCTTGAATGGTTCCAAACAATAAAATGGCAGAAAAAAGTATGGATTTTCCCCCCACTCAGCTGAACAGCTTCTGACTGGTCCATTTATGTTATCCCTTCGATTCTCCATCAAAATGACCTTGGTTTTACTTTTTACTTCATATACCAATTCTGAAACTGAAGAAAGCAAAGAATCTTATGATTACCATAGTTATTAAAATCATTAGCCAATGGACTTCTAACACATGCAAACTAGTAAAACTTAAAGAGGATGAGCTTGGAACCATATGATCAAATCCCTATGGTGCAAGAACTGTTGTTTAGTGAAACCCCATGTTTATGTACTTTTGAACTTGAAAAATGTGGCACAGAAGGTGTAAGAATCTTCCAATATAACACTAGAAAGAAAAAAAGTGACAATGTTGAAGAAAATGAAAGTGGAAGAAAGGGAAAAAATAGATCAAAAGAGCTCATATGGAGGAGTCTTCAATTTGAAATTATATGATAATGAGGTTTTAACCTATGTTACTCCAACTCTTCGTTTTTCTTTTCGAGTATATACATTTTCGACACATATTCAAATACAGTTATTTGTGTATTCAAGTTGTTTCAACTGTGTAGGTGGACTAAAGCCTTTTTAAAGATAGAAACAGCATTATTTACTGAATATGAAACAAGATGCCAATTATAAAATGGGTTTGTTGTTTTCTGCACATCCACAAACTTCATCCACTGCAACATAATTTAAATTTGAAAAAAGAGCAAAACCAGGCCCGCAGCCCTGTTTCCGAAACCTGTTTTTCAGCACTGTCAAGTTTTACAATTCAATATACTGATAAATTAGAGCCTAAGAGAGAGAGAAAGAGAGAGGAGTATTATCATATTGAAAGTTTCAAAATCTTTAAGCTAAGCTAAGCTTAAGCTAGGGTAATATTAAATGTATTCTACAAGCACTGCTATGAGATAATGATGTATCAGACTATGTAATATATGCCAACCGGTACTTGACTTGGTCAAAACATGGTATATTTTTAGATTTGAATTAGATATATATACATATATGAAAAAAAAAAACTTTGCCTTTTTGTTTTGGTATATTTTTAGATTTGAATCTATATATATATACATATATGAAAAAAAAAAAACGTGCCTTTTAGTTTTATGGGTTAGGGTTTTATTTTAGGTTTTAGGGGTTTAGGTTATAGGGTTTAAAATTTAAGTTTAGTGTTTAGAATTTAGGGTTTAGAGTATGGGGTTTAGTTTTTTAAAGTTAGGGTTAGGAATTTAAGATTTGAGTTTTTATAGTGTAAATACACATGCCTGTGTACAACCTGTGTATCAAAATTTTACCCTATATATATATATATATAAGGTATTATATGAATAACTGAGTAACAAGTGGGAAACAATAACATTTTATTTTTCTTGATCTTTCTTCCATTTTTAGAAAATTCCATGCACCTCACTAGAAACAAACACAAGCTCCATTCACCCCTAAGAACCTATGTTTAGGTGGGCTTAGTTGTCTCCTCTTGTACTAACTGTTTACTTTTGGTAAACAAAACCTTCAATACTTTGATCCAAATTCAGGAACCACGTTGAACCTTGGATACTGGGATGGACCTTAGGAATGTTGGAGAGGGCAGTTACATTCTGAAAATTTTAAACTCTCGTATAATTTTTATATTTTTTATTTTTTTATTAATGATTTAAATTTATATTCTAAAATTTTATAATTTTACATCCTTAAAATTTTAATATAGTTTTCTAATAATTCGCATCACTTACATAAAATTTTGCTTTAATCCCTGGACATCCAGTTTTGCTATAATAACCATTTTCCTAAGACTTTGCAGATGGTTATTTGGTAGTGTGGTACGAAGCACAGACATGGACACGCAGTATAGGTACGACAATATACAAATATGGCAATACGGTCATCCATAAAAACTTACATGTGTTTTTAGGATTGTTTGGTTAGCGGAGTTTTTTTATCTTAATATTTGAGATTAAAACTTTTAATTTTAGGATAATGCACTTCTTCTTTTTCTATAAAATTTCATTGATTTTGTTGCTTATCAGTCATCACTTTTCACTCATCAAACTAACTTAAAAGCGTGTTTAGTTTTACATTGTGCCAACGGATCTTATCTCTTATAAAAATTATTAAATATTACATATGAATTTTTAGGATTAGGACCAAATTGAAAGACTTTGTAAATGTGGAGTGTTAAATTTGTTGATATATTTAGAATTACGATAAAAAAAATTGATAGGATATGTAAACATCAAATGCTATATGTTTCATGGATTTATTATATTAAAAATATGTCATCATTTTTGTTAACCATTTAACCGACGGAGACTATATTGATGCTAATTTGTAACGTTAGTGACTAAACCGAGAATATTTCTAGTATAGTGACCAAAATAGAACGAGTCTCATAATTTGGTAACTAATGGGGTAATTTACCCTTTAAAAATGCAATTTTCTTTGAAAAATAATCTAATTTAATTTTTAAGAAAAAAAACTTTAGTAGCCAAACGAATAAAATTTATTTGTCCTTTATATGTCCCACCAATGATTTTATGCCCGTATATTATCAATAAAAAAGAAATAATCAATAAAACAAAAAAATAAATCATTGGCAGGACATATAAAGGGCACAGAGAAGGGACATACGAGTTTCGTTCGTAGCCAAACCTAAGTATCTAGGAACTTTACATTTGACGTTCTCATTGTAGGAAAGAGTTTGTGATGCAAGTTTAACCGGTGAGAAGCCGAAGGCAATGATAAAAGGAATCAAATACAAAACCCAAACACTGCTCTGAAATAAAGGGTAAGCCAATTTTACTGCAACAAATGGAGAAGGTGATCACGTGATGCTGGTCTGAGCTGAGCACACGACACTTATGTCTGCATTATTTGCTTTCAAAACACTAATGTCTGCATTATTTGCCTGAATGGCTCATGCAAGTCACTTTCAGAAACTTCCCTTCTGCAAGTGAGTTTCAGACACCTCTTATTGATTGCATTATTTTCAGGTTATTAGGTTTTCAAAGCCGATGAAAGCATCGAATATAACATCATTAACGACCTCATTATGCCATGTTGCCATAGCTTTTCATTAGGTTATTGTTACTGAGATCAACCCTTTCGACGGAAGTGCCTTTCTACATCTTGTTTTTTGCATGCATGATGGTCTTTCGCAATCGACGACTGTAAATTCTTCAATGTTAAATTGCACTTTATATAATCAGAGAAATCAACAATGGTTTTATCTCTATGGTACATACAGCAATGGGAGGCAATGGCTTCGATTTTGAAGGTCACAGATGAATACATGTGTGTGTGAAAAATATGATGAATGTCACAACAATCTGGCTCACTCTTGGGCCACTTACCCAGCTCATCATCATCATCTCATTAACCGGTTGGCAGAAGTAAACTGTATCCTTTAAGCCACCAACTTTCTCACTTGAAATCCGGCAATGGCACTTTCCAAAAGTTCCACGAGTTAAAATCTTCCTGCAAAAGGTATTCGGATATCAGGGATACCATTGAAGGCCCCGGAAAGATCCAGAGACAGTTGCAGAGAATTTTAAAGAAACGATACGCCTTACCTGCTCAACCAATGAGGCCGGTGGAAACATGTCATCGACAAGAGTATGCAACGATGTGTAAGACCTTGCATCGTTACAATGACTAATAGCCACCTCACCCTGCCAGTTTAAAATAAAGATTTAGAAAGTTGATAGTAACCACACGACAGGGTTCAGTTAATTTTTCTCTTTTCTCTCGTACATAGGACATAGAGTATATTGTACTATTGTACCTTAGGGTTAATTATAAATATTTTCCCCTTTGGGATCCCGATTTTTCGGTAACTGAGTTAATCCGTGTCTCTGTTTCCAAAGCCAGCATAAAACGGATTGTGATCAGAAGGGAAAAGTTTCATGATATCCTGCAATGCACATATACGAAAGAAATCAAAGGTGAAAACAAATCCTCTCATAGTAATAGTTTCAATCAATACTGAGAAACAGGGTTTATTATTTCAGAATTTACCTCTAAACAAGATATTTTGAAATCATGAGGTGCTCTTCGTATCACTGAGATGAACAATGAAGGAAACAAACCATCAGGGGAAATAACAACAGGTCCACTCGGTAACGTTTTTCCGTCCTGCATGAACAAAGCAATGAGTTAAAAAATGATTACAAACTCATAATTTCCAAGTCAAAGGATGGCTTCCAGATGTGTTAGCTTATCCATTCAGTTGTTACTTTTGCTATTGAAATAAGAGGTGCGTGAAAACCTGGGCTATTTCACTACCTGTTTCAGATTGAGTAAAAAGTTTCTGGTTATATATGCCTGAACAATTGCACGTGCACTGAGAAATAGCAGTTGATATCCATTCTCCTGTTGTGAACACAATTCAGTATTGGATAAAAATACCAACGAAATCACTTTGCTAATATGCATGTAAGAATATGTTAGTTAATGGAAGAAGCACAATAAGTCAAGTTGAACAATGAAACATATGTGAAGCACACCTTAATAGCAGAGAAAAGTTTAGCTACACCATATTGTGTCCAATCCCTTCCAACTAAAGGCATAAACTGCCCTAAAACATCAGACCTGAAAGAAATGTGTCAAGGTTATCGAAAGGCGCGTCTTCTTTTAAACCTAGACATGATTGAAACATATTCAAAACAAGGATTTCACCAAAATCAATTCGAGAATGGCAACTTCAAGAAATGCTCATTGTTGCTTTAATACTAAAGGTCATAAGGGCAGATCTTATCTTGGCTTCAAAAATAAGTGGATGGCTTATTTATCTCCTCTTCTTTTATAATCCGGTTTAACTTGACGGCTCCCTTTATCATGCTCATTATAATGATGTAAACCATCTACCATTTCCAGAATATACGTATCATAATAAAAACTATAGGTGAGTTTGGACAGGTTGCTAAATAATGCAGAGAGAGAAAATCAGAAGATAAACATCCCTACTTGGCAATAGTTCCGTCAACATCTGAGATTACAATCTTATCGTTCCACTTCCACAGCTAAAGATGAGCATCAACCTGTTAAAGATGCATAGGTTTTAGAGGCTGACATTTGAGCATAACACAAGAAGAATTGAGCAGTAGAGAACTGAAACCTGTTGGTTTCCGAAAACCCTGGTGGAGAAACTGAAAATAACCATATTTTGACCATCTTTCAGATTCAAGGAAGCTATCTGCTCAGTAGTGGGAACATTTGTCCTAGTAAATTGCTCGTGCGAACAATCAAGAGTTGAACCTGCTTGTGAATTTTGTAGATTAGGTTTAGTATCAACAAATACCTTCTCATTTGATGAATTGTTTTCAGTGTGCTCAAGTGTTTTGCCCTTTATAAAGGGAATAAGCCAGAGCTTCCATCTACGGGTAGAGGATGTGGAAGTGACTGTAGAATCATTATTCTTTGGGTTTGATGGTTCAGCCCGTTCAACAGGGACTGCATCTTGGGGCTCAAGGATTGACTCTGAACCAAATGAAGCCGTTCCAAGAACAACTGAAGGAGCTTTTTCCCTTGGCAAACACCTCTCTCCAAACTGGACATTAAGGCCTGCATTCTCAATAATTGAACTTTCTTTATTTTTATATTCCTCAGTTGACATGTGGTGTTCTTCAAAGACTGCTGCTACAGCCTCTAATTCCATACCTGCATGAAGTTTATTTCCACAAAGAGACCTCTCAAATCCTGGAAAAACAAGTTGAGCAAGAGAAACCAAGTATTCCATGAGAACCAAAACAAGAGAAAGAGAGGAAAAGGACCATAGTTCCTTACCTGGATTAGCACAATCTTCTATCTCTTTCCCGGAAGTCGATTCAGTTTCTACATTCTCACTTTTGCTACTCTTATTCTCGGGTTCAGGACTTTGTAGACTGCTATTTATCCCTTCAGTTGATGTTGATGAGCCAAGCTGTTCAACTTTCCCTTGAGACTCGGTACCAACAGAACCAACGGACACATTGTTAGAACCCAAATAATCTGAATCCAACACTTTGTTTTCTACTTGTAAGTCAGGAGATCCATTATTGTTGGAGGAAGACGGCACATCTTCGCTTTGGGAGTCATCAATAGCTTCATCTTTGCTTTCATTAAAGTTTGGAGGTATGCAGGTAGGATTATCTCCAGGATCAGTGCTTTCACTATGTCTGTCCAATTCAGATAGTTTCAGGCAGCTCTTATAAACCTATCCCGTTTTTTCAATTAGAGATGCATCTCTGACCTCACTTGGCCCGTCAAATTCACTTTGATGGTTAGGAACGTTCGGAGATTCTTCGGTTTGAAAAGCATGTTCCCTCCCATCTTGACTAACTTCGGGATCGTGTCTTAACGCAGTTGAGTCACTATCCGCACTGCAACTGTCATGAGAGGAGCCCTTATCCACTGCCAAACTGAGCTTATTAGTACAGTCAACAGCACACGCATTATCACTCAAAATAATCTCCTCATTAGTATTGCAACACTCGGGTCCTTCATCTGGTCCTATAAGGAACCTGGGTGTGCTTAATTGCACATCTTCAACATTTTGTTCTGATTCTGAAACAGGGGCTGTAAGTACATGACCATCCACACTGAACAACACAACTTCTGAATCTATATCTTGTGCTTCACCAAGATACGCACCATCCGAACCCTCATACTGGTCAGGCCTCAATTCGGATAAATTAATCGAATCCTCTAGAGTGGACTGCTCATCTTGAAACTCATAGAACCTAGTATCAGATTCCGTCCTTTCGAGCCGTTTCTGACTAATGGCATCCCATTCGTCCCTCAACAGAGCCAGCCTGGACTCTGAGACA
The DNA here is from genome assembly GCA_019671005.1 of Hibiscus mutabilis. Lineage (NCBI taxonomy): Eukaryota > Viridiplantae > Streptophyta > Magnoliopsida > Malvales > Malvaceae > Hibiscus > Hibiscus mutabilis. Next base: position 40,100,029 of record CM033740.1, on the reverse strand, counting down.
CTATATTCAAATCTACAAAATTTAGCAATGTGCTTATTACCATCATCCTGTGTCACTTCAGACTCGGAATCTTTTATCCCTCCATTTGAATCAAATCCTTTACCGGCATCAACCTCCCTTGCGAAATATGCTTCCCCGGAGTTATCAAGACAAATGAAACAGAAAATAAACGTTGATTGTAGAATTAAGGCAGCCAAAGGAATTGAAAGAGACACAACAATGCACCTAAAATCTATTTATGCTAATTACAGGACATCAAACTCAATGATCAAAACTAAAATGGGCACACTAGAAACGTGGGTGGAAGCGAGTATGCTTTTTATTATATTTATTAGTATTTTTGTTTAAGCTGATGTCTTTCTATTGTTAACCATAAATTCAATATAAAAGTGCTTGTATTTTATTGTTAATATTATGCCTATGTTATTGTTTCTGTTTTATTTTTAAGTTAGGATTTAATAAAAGTGCTTATAACTTTAGTTTACACATACCTTTTAGTTTTAAGGGTTAAGGGTTTAGTTTAGGGTTTAGTTTAGGGTTTAGAGTTTAGGGTTTATGGTTTAAGTTTAATTTTGATTTATAGTAAAAATATGCAGACATGTGTATCAAATTTAAACTCTATATTTAATGTATCTTCATTCAAAAAATTTTCACAATCGAACCTCTAAAGTTGTCTATTATCACTTTTAAGGATCATAACTTTTAAATTTTAAACTTTAAAACATAAAATCTATTCTCAAACCTTAAAATCTAATCATAAATTTTAAACCCTAAAAATTAAATATTTATAAAAAAATTTATACCGTCACTGTCTATACATAAAATAATAACCCTTTTTCAATTCTATAGTTAAACTATAATAAGAAAGGGTTGGAGCATTTCAGCCAATTAATTATTATTGAGCCCATTAAATTGGAGTGACCCAAACTCACCAAATTCCATAAAAATGTAGGCCTATTTTTGGTTCCGCAACCGACGTCGTCTAGAATGTCCCTTGACCCTTGACTTGGACAAGTTGAGATCGTAGATCTCAGTTTCTCTGATTAAAACATCACAACAACCGAACCAAATCCAGATCCCAACCCCCCCCCCCCCCATTATCCTTAGCCTTTTAAAAATCCAATCACTTCCTCCGTTTCCCTTCCCCCCCCCCCTCCATGCCCACCGTCGCAACCACCGCCTCAGATCCTCCCAAAATGACGAAACTACCCTTGCAAATCCTCCTCTTCCTCCTCCTCTCCCTCATTTCCTCCACCACCGCCGAGATCAAAACCCTAACCATCACCTCCGACTCCCGCCCCATGATCCTCTTTGAGAAATTCGGCTTCACCCACAGGGGCTACGTCTCCGTCTCCGTCTCCTCCGTCTCCGTCATGTCCTCCGCCAATGCCCCCAACCCCGACGCTTCCCGTCTCGGCTTCTTCCTCCTATCCGAAGAAGCTCTCCTCCAAGTCCTCCTCGAGATTCAACAGAACCCTCACTTTTGCGTCCTCGATTCTCGCTACATCCTAAATCTCTTCACCTTCGCCGACCTTTCCCCGCCTCCGCTCTCGCGTTTCAACCACACTTACCCCGTTTCTTCCCCCAACGAATACTCCCTCTTTTTCTCCAACTGCGCCCCCGAAACCCGCGTTTCGATGAACGTCAAGACCGAAATCTACAACCTGGAACGCGACGATTCTAAAGATTACCTCTCCGCCGGTCTAACCCAACTCCCTTCCCTTTACACCTTCTTCTCAATCCTCTACTTAGTCTTCCTTGGTTATTGGATCTACGTTTGTTATACCAACAAACGTTCCGTACACCGGATCCATTTATTGATGTCCGGATTGCTTTTATTCAAAGCATTGAATCTGATCTGCGCCGCCGAAGATAAGCATTACGTTAAGGTCACGGGAACTCCTCACGGTTGGGATGTTCTGTTCTACATTTTTCAATTTATTCGCGTCGTTTTGCTTTTCACCGTCATCATTTTGATCGGCACCGGTTGGTCGTTTTTGAAACCATTTCTACAAGAAAGGGAAAAGAAGGTTCTGATGATCGTGATTCCGCTCCAAGTTTTAGCTAATATTGCTTCGATTGTGATCGGAGAAACTGGACCGTTCATTAAAAATTGGGTGACATGGAATCAGTTGTTTTTGCTGGTTGATATCATCTGCTGTTGTGCCATTATCTTCCCGATTGTTTGGTCGATTCGATCATTGAGAGAAACCTCGAAAACCGACGGCAAGGCTGCGAGGAATTTGGCGAAATTGACACTGTTTAGACAGTTTTACATCGTGGTGATTGGGTATTTGTATTTCACAAGAATTGTGGTGTTTGCTTTGAGGACGATCGCTGCTTACAAGTATCAATGGGTTAGTAATGCAGCCGAGGAGACCGCGAGTCTGGCGTTTTATTTGGTTATGTTTTACATGTTTAGGCCGGTGGAGAAAAACGAGTACTTTATTCTTGATGAGGAAGATGAAGAAGCTGCCGAAATCACTCTCAGAGACGAAGAATTCGAGCTTTGAGAAAACAGGGGCAGCTGAAAAGAGAATCACACGAGATGAGAGTACTTTGGGTTTCTACTTTTGGTGAAAATTGGGATTAGTTTGAGGTTTGTTCTTCGTTAATTTTACGGATACAAAGCTGCTGCTTTCTCTTTACTATGTTCTTATTATGTTCAACTCGTTGCTAAAATTTGAATAAGTTTTGATCAGTTACTGTATTTCTCCGTACTATTCTTATTATGTTTAACTTGTTACTGAAATTTGAAGATGCTTCTGCTTTTCTTCTTCCTGCTTACTGAGTTTTTCTTAGCTGGTTGAATTATAAAAAAACAAGAGTTTAAGTTTCTTCTGTGGTGCAATTCTAGAGATTTTTGTGAACTGTATTAAGATTTTAGATGCACTAAATGAAATATTGGTTTGAAGGTGGATGATTGATTGTAGCATGAGGTGTTTTCACTACCTAGACAATGCAAATTTGTAAAAGTTCTCGATTTAAATAGCGGTCCGTAACTACAATAACAGTTATTATATAGCTGGTCTGGTACCATCCAAAACATTGATGCCCGTAACTATTGTGCCTTACAAATTAAATCCCTGCAATCATGACCGCAATTGCCCCGGTGCGTTCAACTGATTAGCAATGAAGTAGGAGAAAGTATGGTCGAAATGCAATGCTTGTTGTCGGCTTTTCTGGGATGAAATTCCTTCCATTTTCCATGCTCTCTACCTGTATCTTTCCATGCTCGTTTTTATAATGGAATGGGCAATTGTTGGTAATTTGACTAAATGGGTCTTTTTCTGTTTCCATTGTACAATAATTACTTAAACCTATCAATTCAGACCCGGGTCTAAAAATTCGACCAGACCGATTAAAACTTTCTTTCTATGATAACTAATTAGATTTGTCAAATTTAATCCGGATCTAAAAATTTAATTTGACCCGTTTGAATTTAACTATGATAGTCAACAACTCGAACGCATTTAATTTAAATTTGAAATGATTCAAACTTAATTTGATCCGGAATAAATGTAATCTAAAAACATGACACTTTGAAAAATATGAATTTAAATTAGACTTTAATTGAACCTAAAATAACTTAAAATTATTCAAATTCGAATTTATCGGTTTTAAAATGATTTAATCCAAAATCAATCTATTGTGCAATTGATAGGAACGTACTTAAACTATTACTTTTAAGCTGAATGAAAAGTTGAAGAATTTATGCATAGGATCTATTGATAGAGTGTAAACCCTACCAACTAAACCTGTAAAAAAATAATAACATCACTCGATTGGTGCATATAAGAGAATTAATAAAACAAGAGAGCAACCTATTGAAACACCTAAACAATACGACCTTCACTTTCCTCCATACCAAACACTTCCTTCCAATACGTCTCCTCAAATACATCAGCCTGCACGAGATACTATCGACAACTCTAGCGGATGGTCGACCACCATGGATGGACCCTGATGTCGATAGCATCATTCAAACAACTAGAAATGCAAATGGAACTCACTCCTTCAAAGTTTGATCAAAGCTATGAAGTATGGGCAAATATTGGATTGGAAGCAAAGATTAACAAATATGAAAAAAAAGTAAGAAAAAGGAGGGAAGCAGAGGGATATCCTTTGCTTAGATTCTCATGATTAGAGCAGCAATGAAAGGTGTTAGTTTTGGGCAATGCTAATGCTGTTTATTTTATTGACCAAAAATGAATCCACCTAATTTCCTTTCCTTCTACAAATGCATAACCATTGTCCTCCATTTACTTATGCTTCACGATCATGCCCATACATATCGAACGGTTCCAATTGCATTGAATTTAAAGTTTTTTCCCCTCCAATTTTTCTCATATATATGCTGTACTTTATAATATTGTTAATTGACTGAATTGTCAAGGATACTCATGTTGTCTCATCCTGTATGAGTTCGAATCCTGACATTTACCTTGAGAATGTAATTATCTCTCAACTTAATAAAAAATGTAGAATGTTTAAATGAAGAAGTGCATTTTCTATTGAGTTGTATGCTTGTTGTTGATGATGATGATTGAGAGGGTGCATTTTTTATTGCAAGAGTTCTGATCTTAAAATAAAATTCAGAAACTGTGACACTCCAACTGTACTTGTAGACTGGTATGTGAGTATCTAATCATGTGCCCATCAAGTGCAGCTAAATACCAGTTTCTGAATTCATATTTTTTATCAGCCGCATATGTGCTGCTGCCAACCAAGAGATGTCAACATGTTCTCTCTTGCTGTTATGTGCTTGGCACGAAGAAGACCAGGTCTAACTGATTGTCTGGTTTAGAAGGGCGATGCTGATTATAGAACCAGTTCAGTCTCCGCGGTCCATGGAAGAAATTATACAACATCATCATGTTTTAAACTTGCAAAGAGTTGGAAACACATTATATCGATGGTAACGAATTCATACAAGATCATTTTCTTTTCCTCACAAAGGAAACTCCAAAATTACTAAAAAGAAGGAACACATTTATTTGATGGATCGGCCACAAACATGGATTCTGATCCATCTCTTGCTTTTATTCTTGCTTCCAAACAACAAAGTCAAAGTAAAGAAAAATCCCCATGCAATAGGCAGTTCCATTTGCTCAACTCAGTGATCCCTTGCAGCTTCAATACAAGTTGAATCCGTGAAATTGGTGCCCAAAATATTCCCCCCAACATAGCATCTTGCAACGATCGGGGAGATTGTCGAACATCTGGTGACCTCAGGTAAAGCATTTGGATGGACGGAATTCGTTTTGCATGAACGCTTCGTATGGATATTTCACCAGCGAAATGTAATGAATCCCAAGCCAATACTTGGGGAGTCGTTTTCGAGAAATGAGGAATCCGCAGAAGAAGAGGTAGTAGGAAAGCACGGCGATGGACATCACAAAGGCCAGGAAGAAATCTGGGAAAAACCCGGAAATGAATGCCACTATTGAAGTTCACGCCCAGAAAGTTCCGAATGCTGTGAGGAAGAAGAAGATGAACCCGGAGAAACCACCAGCGAGGCCGATAGCCGGAAAGGCTATCAAAGAAAATGAGAGGGAAAGGACGATCAATTCCGGGATCGAGATTAAAGAGCGAGCGAGTACGTACGAAGAACGTCGATAAGCATTGTATGCAGTTTCTCTTGTGAAAATGAATATCTCTTTGATGAACTCCGGGGCTTCGGTTGTACAGGTAAAGAAAATGGTGCTTACGGATATAGCTAATCATCCTATTCGTTCTTGGATTCCTCTCGGAGAATCATCAACCTGCCAGAACATGGTGCCTAGGATAATCGCGGTCATGACTATCATCCCAAATTCGGAGTCCAAACACCTCCGGCATTCTTGTGTTTAGTGCTAGCCTTCTGAGCAACACCACCATTTCGTACCACGACGGATTGGCAAATGACGGGACTGAAGATATTAGATTCCGGTGATCATCACATGTAGCAGTGGTGTTAGAAATCAAACTTGATTAGCTCAAGAAAATAAACTATAGAAATATTTTAGAAAAATCAAGAGCATGGTAGAAACTTCATGAAGCATGCAGCAATGTGGAACGTTCAAGAAAATTATGACAAAATTTAGAAGTTTCAAGTATCTTGGCAATTAAGGAAATGGAAATGGCAAATATCATCTACACGTGGCAGCATACCAAGATGATCAAGAAGGATAGAGGAATAACTAGAAGTATCGGTAATTGCTAAAAAAACTTAGAATTAATTAAGTCGGCTATGAAGGCTATAAATATGTGAATTATGTGGTGAATGTATGTATGAGTGAAAGAAACAATCAGTGAGTGTGTGTGCAAGTGAAAGAAAAAAAAACGTGTATTGAGTGTCTAAAAAAACAAAGTGTGCGTGTAGTGTTGAAAAACTTGCAGCAGCAAGTACTTTGTACATTGGTTTTTTATAATATATTCGAGTTATTTATTATACCGAGTGTCTACTAACGCTTCTAACAAGTGGTATCCGAGCTTGGTTCGAGTTCGTGCAAAAGAGAAGATGACCAATATGATTCAACCACTGATTTCGAGATTGACGAAGACGAATTATGGCAATTTGAGTATTCAAATGAAGGCTTTACTCGGTTCTCAAGATTGTTGGGACATTGTCGAGGAAGGCTACGTCGAGCCCGAAAATGCAGTAGCAGAAGCAGCCTTAACCGATGAAGATAAAAGATCATTGAAGGAAGCTCGTAAGAAAGATGAGAGGGCGTTATTTTTTTCATTTTTCAAGGTGTAGAAGAATTTATCTTTGAAAAAATTTCAGATGCAAAAACCGCAAAGCATGGGAGATTTTGCAAAAATCTCTTGAAGGTGTTGAAAAAGCAAAAAAGATACGCTTACAATCTTTACGAGCTGAATTTGAAATATTAAAAATAAAAAATACAAAAAACATTGATGATTACGTTAGTCATGTAAAAGCTATAGTAAATGAAATGAAAAGAAATGGCAAAACCATCGACGAGGTTCGAGTGGTGGAAAAGATTTTGCGGTCATTGACACGAAGATTTGACTACGTTGTCGTGGCAATTGAAGAATCAAAAGATTTGTCTCAAATATCGATTGATGAGCTTGTGGGTTTACTACAAGCCCATGAGCAGAAGATGAAGCAAAACGAAAATACCAAAAATTTAGAGCAAGCCTTGCAAAGCAAATTAAACGTCAACGACGGTGAAGCTAGTAACAGCTACATACGAGGCAAAGGAAATCGTGGTGGATATCGCGGAAGATATAAATATGGACGAGGAATTCGTGGACGTGGTGGTCGATCTTATAGCACTAATCAAACAAGTGAAAATTACCAGACACAAGGTCGTGGACGAGGTTTTAGAGACAGAGGCAGATATCAACAAGGAAATAAGTCTCAGTTACAATGCTATAATTGTAACAAATATAGTCATTTCAGTTACGAGTGCAGATCAACTCCGATGCAGGAAGAAAAAAGCCATGTAGCTGCAGCCGAAGAAGACAAGATCAAAAATTTCCATGTATTCCTCACCAATAAAGGAGATGAAGAATTCAAAAAAATATTTGGTATCTCGACAATTGTGCAAGCAATCACATTCGTGGCATAAAAGAGTTGTTCATGGCATTAGACGAAACAATTCATGGTCGTGTAACCTTTGAAGATAACTCATACGCATAAGTCAAAGATAAAGGCGAAGTCGTGATTATTTAGAGGAATGGTGAAAAGAAATACATATCAGATATTTATTATGTACCAGCTTTGAAAAGCAATATTATTAATCTTGACCAACTATTAGAAAAAAGGATATGAAGTCCAAATGAGGAATCGTTCACTTGTTATTAGAAATAAAGATGGAGAATTAATTGTTCAAGTTAATATGACACGAAATCGCCTTTTCACCATCGACATCGAGGCTGGAGAAGTAAAGTGCATGAAGACTAATATTAAAGATGATTCTTGGTTGTGGCATCTACGATATGGACATCTGGGATTTTCTGGTTTGAAGCTGTTATCAAAAGCAAAGATAGTGAATAGATTACCAGAAATCAACCCTCCAAATCAATTGTGCGAGGCTTGTATCAAAGGAAAACAACACCGACAAAGCTTTGAAGTTGAAAAATCTTAGAGAGCCAGAAGACCTTTGGAGATTGCCCACACTGACATAGCCGGTCCTTTTGATATAACATCACTTGGTGGAAATAGGTACTACTTAACTTTTATTGATGATTTTAGCAGGAAATGTTGGGTATATATTCTAAAAAAATTAGAAGCCCTAGAAAAGTTCAAATAATTCAAAGCAATGGTAGAAAAGCAAAGCGGTCAATACATAAAGATACACGCCTCAACAAAACGGAGTTGTTGAAAGAAAGAACCGCACTATTCTCGACATGGCAAGAAGAATGGTAAAAGGTAAGCACCTACCACGAACTTTCTAGGCCGAAGCAGTTCGTTGTGTAGTTTACCTGTTAAACCGTTGTCCAATAAAAAGTGTAAAGTACATGACGCCAAACGAAGCATGGAGCTGTAAAAAACCAAGAGTCAGACACCTCAAAATTTTTGGATGTATCGCATACGCCCACGTTCCTGAACAAATAAGAAAGAAGGTCGATAATAAAGGAGAAAAGTGCATCTTCATTGGCTATGATGAAAGGTGCAAAGCTTATAGACTCTACAATCCTCTTACTAAGAAAATAATTATTTCGAGAGATGTTGAATTCGATGAAGCAGAATACTGGAGATGGAGCCAAGAAGAAAAGAAAGTTGATGGACTATTTTTCAATGAAGATAAAGACGATGATGATTTTATCAACCAAGATGAACAAGGTGATGATCAAAATCCTCAACAAAGCTCTATTATACCATCACCATCAAGTAGCAGCAGCAGTAGTGGCACCATAACAGAAAATCTTGAAGTACCTCCGATGGAAGTTCGAAGGTCTACAAGGGATAGAAGAATACCAGAAAGGTACAGTGATTATGAATTACAAAATAATGTTTCACTTTTATGTTTGCTTGCAAATATTGATCCAATAACATATGAAGAAGTAATTGAAGATGACAAGTGGAAGAATGCTATGAATGAAGAAATTGCATCAACAGAAAAGAATGATACGTGGGAGCTCACAAGCCTACCAGAAGGACATAATCCAATTGGAGTCAAATGGGTGTATAAGACGAAGACTAATAAAGAAGGAAAAGTAGAGAAATACCAGGTGAGACTAGTTGCCAAAGGCTATAAACAAAGACAATGAGTAGACTACGATGAAGTATTTGCTCCAGTGGCAAGAATCGACACAATCAGACTTCTCACAGCAATTGCAGCACAAAACAAATAGAAGATTTATCAGATGGATGTGAAGTCAACATTTCTGAATGGCTACCTAGAAGAAGAAGTTTATATCGAGCAACCACTTGGATACATTAAACAAGGACATGAAGACAAAGTCTACAGGTTGAAGAAAGCTTTATAATTATTGAAACAAGCTTCAAGAACGTGGAATACAAGAATAGATGAATATTTTTAGAAAAATGGGTTTGTGAAGAGTTCGTACGAGCATGCTTTATACACAAAGAAAAATGAAGATGGTGATATCATGATCGTGTGTCTATATGTGGATGACATGATTTTCACTGGAAATAATCCAGGTATGTTCATTGATTTCAAGAAAGTTATGACTAAAGAATTTGAAATGACAGATATTGGTGAAATGTCATACTTTCTTGGAGTTTAGGTAAAACAAATGCAAGATGGAATTTTGATATCTCAAAAGAAGTATGCAAAGGAAATTTTAAGCAGATTTAGAATGAGAGATTGCAAGCCGGTAGCCACTCCAGCAGAACCAGGAATGAAATTAAGTGTTGGTTCAACAAAAGAGCCCGTGAATCTGACGTTGTTTAAAAGCATCGTTGGAAGCTTAAGGTATCTGACTATCACATGACCATACATAACATACGTTGTGGGATTGGTAAGCAGATTCATGGAGAATCCAAAACAAGATCACTGGATTGTTGCACAAAGAATTTTGAGATATGTCAAAGGTACGTTGGATCATGGATTATTCTACAAGCATTCACAAAATTCGAAGCTAGTTGGATATTCTGATAGTGATTACAGGGGAGACTTAGATGATCGGAAAAGTACTTCTGGATATATATTTTATATCGGGTATGCGGCATTTTCATGGTCCTCAAAAAAACAACAAACGGTAGCTTTATCAACATGTGAAGCAGAATACATAGCCGCTGCAACGTGCGCTTGTCAAGCAATTTGGTTGAAAAATATTTTGGACGAGCTAAATTTTGCACAAGAAGGACCAACTACAATTTATGTCGACAATAAGTCTACTATATCTCTTGCAAAGAATCTTGTCTCCCAAAGCCGAAGCAAGCATATTGATACGAAATACCACTTCATTCGAGAGCAAGTGAAGAATAAGATCGTGGAGCTAGTTTATTGCAAGACAAAAGATCAATTAACAGATATATTTACGAAGCCATTAAAAGCATATTCATTTTATAGACTAACAGAAAAGCTTGGGATGAAAAATTAAGTTTGAGGGGGAGTGTTAGAAATCAAACTTGATTAGCTCAAGATAATAAACTATAGAAATATTTTAGAAAAATCAAGAGCATGGTAGAAACTTCATGAAGCATGCAGCAATGTGGAACGTTCAAGAAAATTATGACAAAATTTAGAAGTTTTAAGTATCCTTGGCAATTAAGGAAATGAAAATGGCAAATATCATCTACACGTGGCAGCATACCAAGATGATCAAGAAGGATAGAGGAATAACTAGAAGTATCGGTAATTGCTAAAAAAATAGAATTAATTTAAGTATTTTAATTAGTCCTAGAAGCATCTTTTAAGTCGGCTATGAAGGCTATAAATATGTGAATTATGTGGTGAATGTATGTATGAGTGAAAGAAACAATCAGTGAGTGTGTGTGCAAGTGAAAGAAAAAAAACGTGTATTGAGTGTCTAAAAAAACAAAGTGTGCGTGTAGTGTTGAAAAACTTGCAGCAGCAAGTACTTTGTACATTGGCTTTTTATAATATATTTGAGTTATTTATTATATCGAATGTCCATTAACGCTTCCAACAAATGTTACCTGTGACTAGTTTCCCTTGAGAAATGCTTTTCCGTATTTCGTCTTCAAGTGAAAAACTCGGCTTCTTGGAGACCTCGTTGCCTCGTTTCACCGAGTCCTGCCATGACTTGTTGAATTCAACTAATTTCTGTGTTCTGTCGGGAGATTCTTCAAGTTCACGGATAAAATCCAGAGCGAACTCGCACGGATTTCTGTAATCGGGACACGGATGTCCGAACTCATCGAAGAAACGTGGCAGGTTCGCCGGAGAGCCGCAATACATAGTTTTCCCACGTGATAGGAAAATCATTGTATCGAGTAGGCCAACAATCCTGGAACTTGGTTGATGAATCGACATTATAACAATGCTCCCACTTCGTGCAATTCCTTGTAGGACCTTAACGACACTGTATTCACTGGTTGAGTCGAGACCGGAAGTAGGTTCATCGAGGATCAATAGTATCGGATCATAAATTATGTCGATTCCGATCGAAACTCGCCTACGTTCGCCTCCGAGACGCCTCTATGACCTTCATCGCCGATAACGGTCTTGGCCGCATTTCTCAACCCGAGTTGATCGATCAAAGCTTGAACTCTCTCTTTCTTCTTTTCCTTGGAAAGCGACCGAGGGAGCCAGAACTCGGCCGCAAACATCAGCGTCTCTTCCACCGTCAGCATAGGGAAAAACATATCATCTTGCATAACATATGCAGAGATCACCTTCATCAGCCCTGACGGTAAGGGTTTGCCATTCATAGTGATAGACCCTTTCAGACTATGCTTATCGATCCTATTCGCAAGAGCATCCATTAGGGTCGATTTTCCCGAACCACTCGGACCCATGATCGCCATTATTTCACCTTCCTTTGCTTCACCCGTGATGTCATTGAGCAAGCTCTTGGTGTTATTCTCGGGTGAAATAACGTTGTTCGATCCCGGAAACGGGAACCTCGACTTGTGTCGGAGTTTGACATCGTAAGTTAAGTTGTTTAAGGAAAGAACAAACGGGTCTTTGATTGGAACATTGGAGCTGCTGGCAGCCGTTGGAATCTCTAGGCAACTGTTGAAGCTCCATTGATGTCATCTTTTCAGGATAAGCTAATGATTCTATTACTGAAATGAAACAGTAGAAAAATATCTGAATCCCTTTAGCTAAATGATATATTCAACCCTAAACAAATTTAATAATTGGAAGATGATTACACGTGAAACCATGTGCAACTTGTAAACATTCCTCCAAATATTTATCTTTCTCGAATCATTTGTTTGTTTAATTTCAGAAGCTTTCTTCTGAAGGTGTTAGGTTTGGTATTTTAACGTCTTTCACACTCTTAGATTTTATTGTATTTTTTGTGTTTTTGTACTAAATTTCTAATATTTAAAGTGTGATTCGAAAGTAATCCTTTCACTATCGAATATAATCCAGTTTAAAAAAATTAGAGCCTTTCATTATCTTTTTTTGATCCATCTTTAATAAGTTTTATTTATAATCATCTAAAATTTCCGAATCAACCATCTAATATTAATATTTACATATTATTTTATATATAAATAATAAATAGTAAAATATTTATATATATTAACATTTTATTTTTTATATATAAATTTTTTTGTCATATATTTAGGCTTATAGTACAAATAAGTACTTAAAGTATATTAATTTTTCATTTAGATACCTAAAGTACTTTTTAGTCAAAATAAGTACTTAAAGTATATTTTTTGGTCAGAATAGATATCTGAAATATTTTTTGTCAAAATAGATACCTAAAGTATATAATATTTTCATCTAAGTTCTTAAAAGTGTCATGTGACATTGATTAAAAAATACATTAGGTACATATTTTGACAAAATAATATACTTTAGGCACTTATTTTGAAGAAAAAATAATTTGGATACATATTTTGATGTACTTAATTTGACCAAAAAATATATTTTAGGTATTTATTTTGACCAAAAATACTTTTGGTACCTAAATGAAAATTGAGTATACTTTAGGTACAACTTTAAGAATAATATATACCTAATATAAATTGAGTATATTTTAAGTATTTATTTTGACCAAAAAAATATTCTAGGTACCTAAATGAAAATTGAGTATACTTTAAGTACTTATTTTTAGTCGGTAAGTTCAGTTATGAATTCTAAAAACCAAAAAAAAAAAGATAAAAATATGAGATTAAATTGATTTACGCTCTACCTAACAACCACTCTTCGAAATAGGTGGATCGACAGTGTGTTGTTCTGATGCCATGGTCTACAATATCTTTGATCCAAGCATAAACTAGTATATCCAATAGAATAAATTACATCATTACGTTGATTCATTCAAATCTTGATTCCAATGATGTCACGTTTTGATTAAAAAAACTGAATTAATCATGGAGCAGGTTGCATCTGATTATTGTGGTAATCACCTAAACTTGAAGCAATAACAAAATTTGGCCTCAACTGTGCTGAATAAAAGAGTTAATCGTTAAAAAGTATGAATTATAACATTTTTCAATTAGATATATGAACTAATTTATGACTCAAATATGTGTATAATGTTTACTTTCGCGAATTTTTTGAGATTTTTTTCGTCAACAGTATTAAAAAAATGTCTTCGTCCAATTAAAACGTGACACATGGTCCATTTCTTAATTTTTTATTTAATTTTTGTTAAAAAATAGAAAATCATTAACTTTTTCTAAAAAGAAGCCCAAATTTTAATATCTTTCAAAACAAAACCAAATCCTTAAATCACCTCTCTACTATCGTCAGACACCACGTCACCGTCGTTGAAGTGGGTCTCCTCCACTTGTCGCGCGAGTTGCAAGGTCCAACTCGTCATTCGTCCATCCGTCATTCTTTCTTCGATTAAAGATTTCACGTTCGATGTTCATGGTTCATTTGACATGTCTTTTGTCGATTTTTGACGATGTAAGGTTGGGGTTATCGACTATGGAGGGTCGGTGATGGAAGGGGTGAATGATAGTGGTTGAATCGATGGTCGGAGGAGAGAAATTTGGGGGTCTAGGTATTTATGATTAGGGCTTGAGAGTTTTTTTAGAGAAATTAAAGATTTTTGAATTTTTTTATAAATTAAAGATTATATAATTTTTTTAAAAATAAAAAATAGAGATAAATATGCCAGTGTTGCTTTTTTAATAAATAGTAAAAAAATTTAATGTATGTCAAAAAAATCTTTAAAAAATTACGAAATAAAACGTTAACCATCTATTTAAGTCAAAAATAATTTAAACACCTAATTAAAAAGTGTATAGTCTAAACACTTACAATTATTTGGCAAAGTTCGACAGAAATCCTTAATTATTACATGTTAAAACTAGTAAACAAAAGCAAACCTTTGTCAATGAAAACTTGTATAATGCTACTATATTATTTGATTGATTAGATAGTTAGCCAAACTTTTTCATTGGCTTTGAAGTTTAAACCACAATAAATCAGATAATAATTAACCTTAAATTGTCATATTATCATGATGCTAAGATCCTCAGAACAGAAAAATATTGGAGATTTTTTTTTCTAGCATGGATGTAGACTAGTCTGCTACAAAATATCTTCGAACATTTTTTCTGGAATGGGCAATGGTTGCTGTAGACCCGCCGGTGATAGGAATTTGTGAGTGTTAAGGACGACAACCGACCGTGTTGAGCGCACGAGCTTGGTGCTTACCTAGTTTTCTCTGGTTATAATTTGAGCTTGTGATTGCACTTATAAGTCATAACAGAGGATAGGATGAAGCCTGAGGAAATGGGTCCAGCTTTTTTTTTTCTCTGCTTGTTTTGTTGCATATCAAAGAGGGAAGAGATAATGATAAGATAAGAAGTAGGGTGCCAACAGATTCTTGAAATGTACATAAACTTACTGACAAGATGCCTACATTGGCATTTGCCAGCCAATTCCATTATAATTCTAACCACCAACATTCCTCACTTGGTTCCACCACATACATGATTTGCAATTAATGTTCAATCAATGTATAATGTCCCGCCATTAAAAAGAAAAAAAAATCTTGGAATATATAAATGGAGGCGCTGCACATTCTGTCAGACATGTCTTTTAGGAAGAAGTAATGTCCCGTGACAAATGGTATCGGAGCGACCCTTAAATCGCCCGATTTCACGTTGAGCAATTTAATCAATTAAGCCCTTAAACGTTTTTTACACCCAATTAAGCTCATGTGCCAAGAAATTTAATCAATTAAACGCTTCAACCAAGAAATGTAATTAATTAAGCCCTTTGACCAATTTTGACTATTAAATATTGACAAATTTTTTTATCTGTAAGTGCAGTGCGTCGTACCACAGTGTTTCCACTTGCCATTTTCGAATTTTTTATTTTATTTGAATTTTTTTGAAATTTTTAAAAATTCTAAAAAACTTATGAAATTTATAAAAGATATTTTCTTAAAAAAATATTTAATGGTTAAAATTGATAAAGGCTTAAATTTTGATTATGAGTGTGGATCTTAATTAACAAAGGTCCATCCCTTACCAAGTGTCAAAAACCACAGCACTAAATATATCTCTCAAGGCCTATTTTACCAGTTTCTAAATAAATAAATAGCAGTGGTCCACTTCTTGACAATGAGTTTTCTCTGCAACAGTTGGCTATTTATCTTCATAAATTTTCTTTTGAGTGAAGTGAAAGACAATTTTCCCATACTCTTGAATCATGTAATTATGTCTCACTTCTATACAAAATCAGATGATTTATGTATTAAAAATAAACTAAAAGAAAATTTTAAATATGAGTTTCTAAATTGCTAAAAGAATAAATTCAATAAATGCTGCCATGTCTATCTGTTCTTGTGATGGAAAATAAAACTGACATTTCTGCTAACTGCAACTGTAAGGAATAAAGTAAGAAGATGTAAAACAAAATCAAATAATTAAATATAATGAAGAATTATGTGGAAGGATGAACATGCAAAACAGCATGATTTAGTTTTGTTATCATGATGTTTTCTTATGGGGGAAAAGCTGAGATGAATAAATGTAAGTTTTACTGTTACCTGGTTATAATGGCCTTAACTGGCTACTACATTAATTGGGTGGATGTCAAAAAAGAGTACCCTTTGACTGATACGTATCAAAATCTCAGCAACTGAAAGGATAAACACTTGATTCTTTTGCTCTCATTCTCAAAATCCTTTTTTTTGTGTGTGTTAACCCCAATTTGCAGAATGGTAAAAGAAGTGTCATAAAGATTGTAGCAGTGAAAAAGGCTAGAGTGAGGAGATAAAGAGGCCAAAGCCTTTGCCTTGGATTTGCAACATTGTTCACTGTGCTGCCATTTTGGTACAAAGTGGGTTCATGGTGAGTGAGTTTCATGGAAAACACCAAATGGAAGTGGGTTCCTCTTTTTTCTTTCCCCCTCAATTAGTGAGTGCCCCTGCTTCATAACATAACTTGGGTTGCTTTTGTTTTCTCCTTTCAGTGAAAAGAAGATGGAAAATGATGAAGGATTGAAGACTGTGGAGTGCTTGAGGGGAAGGCTTCTTGCAGAGAGACAAGCTTCACAGACTGCAAAACAAGATGCTGAACTTATGGGAAATAAGGTTAGATTATTGTAGCCTTTGTTTCAAAAGGCTAAAGAAAAAAGATCTGAACTTTTTTTGTTTCTCCAACTGCAGCTAATGGAGCTTGAGAAAGATCTGAAAGAAGAGACCAAACTAAGGACCAAAGCTGAGAGGAGGCTCAAATTGCTGAGGAAGAAGCTTGAATCCCTCAAATTATTGCCTACTTTGGAAGAAAATGCATCAGAAACCACTAAATCTGATACTTCACATGAGAAGTCCAGTGTTGTATCAAGTTCAGGCTATCAAGTTCCAAAGGTTGATGGCACAAGGTATTTATTTCCCCACATTAATCCTACTGAATTTGCTTTCAGTAAATATTTAATTTGATCACTTTATACCATTCATTTTCAGTTCTTCAAGCTTGAAAGCTTCGAGGGTGGAGATCGATAATGGACGAAATCAGAATTATGAGGATGGCGATGATGATTATGTTGATAACTCATTGGCACTGGTTCCACTCTTCCTACCAGAAACAAAGCTGGCCCCTGAGATAAAGATGGTCAGCAAAAATGTAGGTGAAGTTCTTGAAACTCTAAGGCATGCCAGGGAAAGAATTCAGAGCTCAATGGAAAGAAGGCAAATGATTAGAGTCGGGCCGTCTTGGATTCAAACAAAGTAAACAGTAATTATTGTCTTGTTTAGATAAAATAAAACATAAAGTGACAGATCTTCTTCTTGCATTGAAACATAAATGGGGAGCATAATGTGGCTTGTACTTGTATTTATTTGCCTTAATCAAATCGTTTGGTTGGTGCTAAGTTTTCCTGTAGCATGTGATGTGGGGATGTGACCCTCCATTGAGTCCATTGGCTTGGACCCCAAAGCCTAGCCATATGCACTTGTCTGAGTTTGAACAGAAAAAGAGGGTCTTGTCTTGAGTTTGGATTTATTTCATATAGTTGATATTAGTTTTACTGATATCTGGTTCAATCTTGGAATTCTTGATGAGTAGTATAAGCAAATTCAACAAAGCTCTGTTGATTGCAGAGCTGGAAAAGAAAATTCTATGTTAAAAAGCTGCAACACCAATGCTCTGCTAGCTTTTTGACCTTGCTTTTGTGTTGTTGAGTGTTGGGACCATTGATCCAACCCCGGGGACCTATTTTTCTTGTGATTCCGAAACTGCTTCATAGCTTTGTTGGAATATCGGTAATGGCAAAAAAGCCCCTTAACATTTGTCCTTTTTTTCAATTGCACCATTAAAAATTTTTCTTTGGCACTTTCCATGTGGGTGAAAAATATTATATAAAAATATATATTTATAAAAATTTATTCAACGAAGGATCACAAGTAAAGTGATAAAGGATTTATATATAGATCTATTAATTTTGTGTTTGAATTATAGAGATTTTTAGTCTCTTTTATTTAAAGATAATATAAAATTATAAATCAATAGTAAAAACAACGTAATAGCAAAAAGCCGTCCATATTTGTTTGTATTTCAATTAGGGAGCAAAATTTGACTCGAAAAAAATGATTTTTTTTTAATTTTGAGTTATTCGAGTTAAGTTATTCGAGTTAACTCAAATAACTCGAAAAAAATTTGAGTTCAAGTCGAGTTGAAATTTTCCTAACTCGAAAAACCGAAAAATTAAATTTTACATTTTTGCAATTTAGTCCTTGATTTCATTTTTCTTCAATTTCTCCTTCATTTTAAGTCCATTTTTGACCAAATTTGAACCATATGTTTCTAAACCAATGTATAATACCTATTTAGCTTCAAATCATATTTTTGAAAATAAATTTCATCCTTTTGCAGTTTAGCCCCTCAACTTTGTATGATTTTCTCATTTATTCAATCCCTCCTACGTTTTAAGTCCGTTTTTGACCAAATTTGAACTACATGCTCTGAAACCGATTTAGAATACCTATTTAGCTTCAATTCATATTTTTAAAATAAATTCTAGTTTTTTAATATAATCCCTCAACTTTGAATGATTTCTCATTTCTTCAATTCTTCTTTCGTTTTAAGTCTATTTTTGACCAAAATTAAATCACATGATTCACTAGCACTATATAATATGTATGTAACTTCAATTCATATTTTTAACAAAATATATTTTTTTGTAATTTAGTCCTTTAACTTTACATTTATTTAATTTGATCATTCAACTAAAAATTTTTGTAAAGTTTTTCTTCACATCAAATTATTGACTCATTTATACTCCCATCAATACTTTATCCCTAAAAGTTCCTTATTTACAAATAACATTATAAATATATTTTAGAAGTTTAGATGATATTTTTTTTATTAAATAACATTACAAATTTTATTTATACATGTGAAAAATAATATGAAGAAATATATATATCCATATCTTATATAGTTAGAGAAAGTCGTTAAATTGGAATCAGACAATACTATAACGTGATAAATAATTACAATTAAATTTGTATAGGAACTCCAAAACTAGACTCGAACTCGAATTTCATAAACTTGACTCGAATGGAAAAAAATTCAAATTAAGTTTAAGTTGTAAAATATGATGCGTCAACTCGAATAACTCAAAATTTTTTGACTCTACTCGACTCGATTGAACGCCCACCCCTAATTTCAATTGCCTCCTTAATGTTATCATGCTACGTTAGTAAAATGTTGACCGTCAGTTGACTATCCAAAAAGAACTTATTTGAAAAAAAATAAAACCTTAAGATTTGAACTATAAAAAAAAAAACTTTGAGGGTACAATTGAAAAATACAAACTTAAAAAGCTTTGTTACCATTATGCTTTTTGATAAAAACTGAAAAGGGTTCGGACAGATTGATCCATTTGTCATAAAAAAGCCCATTGCAATCCGGACCACTACGGTTAAAAACCCAAAGATCCCAGGCCCAAGAATGCAAGAGCCTAGCTTTCAGCCTTTACAATGGTAATAAAAAAAATCTAATTTTAGACACGTTTAGTTGGCAAAATATAAGGAAAAAACTTTGATATACAAGTCGTGCAAACTTTAGTTTATACGTGTCTTTTAGTTTTAGGGGTTAGGGTTTTAGTTTAGGGTTAAAAGTTTAGGGGTTTAGGTTGTAGGGTTTAGAATTTAAGGTTTATGGCTTAGAGTGTGGGTTTAGTTTTTTAGGGTTAGGGTTAGGAGTTTAAGATTTTAGTTTTTATAGTGTAAATACACAGGCTTGTGTAAAATTAATTTTACACGGCCTGTATCAAAGTTTTACCCAAAATATAATCACATATAATTTAGTGAAAATTGTTAAATAAAAATAAATAAAAAGTTTGAAAATCGTTTACCGTCGTAATCTTCTTTGTTGACAACCTTCTACCAGAATTTGAAAAGTATAATTAAACCGTTTCAATTCTGTAAAATCCAATAAATAATACATGCACATATTCTATTAAAAATTAAACTCAAATCATGGGCTCTCCAAATTTCGATCGCAATTAATCGATCAATAAGTCAGATATCGATAGTTAAATAAAAAAATTACTATCAAATTCAATTAGTATCACATAGGCCTTGTTTGGTAAACACCGATTTAAGCAAAAATTAGATGTTTGAGTTAAAATTATAGGTTTGACTGGTCAAATTCGCTAATTTAGATATTTAGTGAATAGCGGATTGGGGTCAAACCTTTAATTTTGAAAAAGCTGCTAATATGAGCTTTTTGAAATTAGAGATTTTGACATTAGAGTTATAGACTCTTTTACCCTTAACAATTATAAAAAAAATCTTCAAATAACCTAAATTAAACCTTTTTTATTTTAATTATTCACCTCACGTATTTACATTGTGACATTTGTAGACTAATATTTTTTTCTTTTTATTGTCACACATTTATATTTGTATTTAAATTTAATAATTAATTAAATTATATTAAAATAATTATATAAATAATAAATTAATATAGAGATCTTTCAAACATGCTTAGTAATGCTATATTAAAAATTTATTTTTTATATTCTAATTAATATTAATAGATACAAAATATTGATAACTAATAACTATTCAAACAAATATCAAATATAATCATGTCCTTATATGTCATTTTACTTGCTTAAATAATCAAACAGCTATTGACTATCAGTTAATTTTACCAAACACTTTTATACAATAAGCTAATACAATCCGCTAGTCAAATCAGCTAATACAATTAGCTATCCGCTATCAACTAATATAATTACCTATTAGCTATCCGCTAATTGTCAAACATAACCATAACCTTCCAAACATAAAAAATGATCTCAAACAATCGCAAGGACACGTTTCAATTTTGAAATGTTTAACTATTTAACAACTAATAATTGGAATTGTTCAACAAATTCTAGAAGTGATTAACATTCTCCCTTATTCAATATGGTTGTGAGTTCAATAGCTATTAGGAGCAAATTTTTCTTCCAGTAAGTAAGAATTATTTAAAAAATAATTGAAATTAACTGAGTTTGAAAGGCTATTTAGAATATAACATCTAAATATTATAAATTCATATAAATTTTATTATGGTAATAATATGTTTTGTTAAGTTTTCTCTAATACAATCTCTATGTTATTTAAGTCCTATTTCACTCTTAAATCGAAAGATAATAAACACTTAAATTTACGCCTTTCTAGATGTTGAAATAGAAAAATTGAGCTAAGACCCGATCATTGTTTTGATAATATAATTATTCATGCATGTTCATATTTCAATTATTCTCATCATATTGCATCTCAGCTAATTTTTGTTTTGCTCAATTTTAAAGTTTATGTATGACTGAATCAAAATAAAATTTTATGCGTTCAACTGAACTAAAATAAGAGTTTTACGTATATAATTACACAAAATCAAAGTTTATATATCGTGTTTCACATTCGACCAAAGTTCAGGTGTACTTTTGATATTTATCTCATTTTAAATATATTTTAAAATTTTTAATTTACAAATATTTTGAATTGTTTACATTTTACATTTTTTTGAAAATTTTTACAAAATTTTAATTTAGTTTTTTTTTTAATTTTCTATCACACAACGCTTTTTGGTAGTGATACATGATGTGCTCTAACCTTGTTATGTCATCTTAAGGGATAATTAAACTACTAGACTCAAAGTGATTATGAAATATAGTTTAAGTACATAGTTCAACAAAATATAATTTAGTTACTTAACTCAGAAAAAAAAGTATAGTTTGAAGGTTTCTCGTATCATTAAATCTATTCGAAATAATAAATTGATCTTATTATTTGGTTTTTTTTTTCTACTACAATGACTAGATCGATCCATTTAATGGTGAATGATCTTCGTTGTCAATTACTTTCGGGAGTCTAAAAAACGGAAGTTTAATTTAAGGTTAAAAGACGATAAGTTTTAAAATTTATTTGAATAACTTAAAATATTAGAATTTTTGATAATATTTTAGGTTGGTTTTTACAACGAGTTTCAAAACTTGTCGAAAAAACCACCAAATTAAAATATTATAAAAAAAGTTAAGTTTCGAAATTTATCAAAAATAACATAAAAATTAACTTAAAATATTATTAAAAAATTAATATTTTAAAATTTTAAATAAAATTTAAAACTTAACGTTTTTTAAGGTCACGGCTGTTACTTTCTCCCTTTACCCTCCTACCTACTCTAATAGAAAAGGAAGTATAATAATGTGACATTATTGTATCTCCAGACTACAAGATTGAAAAATACAGGAAACTGATTGTAAGTATTTTTTGTAGCCATTCAGCCATTAATGCTGTTGTACAGTGAGATGATGGTGTTCCATGGTTGGAAATGGTCCTAGAGGTCAGGTGGGCGGTGAGCCAAAATTGAACTATTTTGCTGTCCATCCATGTAGCTGAAAATGGAAGAGCTGGCCTGGAATGCATGCATGTATCACTCAATCCAAAACCAGGCTAATGGACCCCTTTTTTAACTCTAAAACACTGTAATTTTCTTCAGATTCCTCAAAACAAAGTGATAAAATAATATAAATATATATAATGGAGGAGGAACTGAATTACTGATAGACAAATTACGGAACGAAGTTTTTAACGTATTAGTAAGACATATTGTACTTTTAATTCGAGAATTCAAGTTTCCATAAGAATGAAATGATGTTGTTATAGAATATCTAGCATGGAATAATGTTGGGCTATTGCTGGGGATGGCAACGGGCCGGGTGGGTTTTTGGTCACCCTGAACCCGCCCTGAAAATTTAAAATTTCAACCTGATCCGAATTTAACATATTTTTATTTCTGATCCGACCCGATATAATAATAATAGTATAATCTGACTCTGACTCAATCCCGAAAATTTAATAAAAACTCGATCAAATTCAACCTGCCCCGAAAAAAATTAATAAAAAAATTAAATATAATATATAAAAATATAATAAATATAAATATATATTTATAAATAAGGCGGGTTCTCACCCTAAATTCAAACTCGACACGACTTAAACTTCTTAAAAAAATTGACCTAAACTGACCCGAAAATTAAAAATTTAAAAAAAAATTAACCTTACCGGATCGGAAACAGTTGGATTCAGGTTTTTTTTTCATCTCTAATATTGCAAGTGATAAAAGGAAGAAAAAAAACTTGAAATCTCAGCCATGCAATAATAATAAATTAGCTTTAGGACAAGCAATGAACATGGAAATGGACTAAAAAACAAGAAAGGAAACAAAGAGCAATAACAAAAACAAATGTCAGACGTCAGTGATTTAGAATCTCTTTTTATTTCTCATCTTAGATCTTATCCGACAACAAAACCCAAGATCTTCTGCATAAAGCTCCAAACTCTTTTTTTTTTCTTTCTCTTATCCATTGATCTCAGACCAAACTCTGTCTCCTCCAAATCCCAATGTGCTTTTCCAGCAAAGCCTGTTGCTGAAACACACCACACAGTGAAACTGAAGCTGCCAAAAAAAAAATTTTAAACCCATATTCAAGGTACACAGCACCCAGCAGCACACCTCCATTTTCTCTCAACTCACATAAAACTATTGCTTCCTTGTCTCAAATACACGCTTAGCAGTTGAGTTGGCCCATACCCAATTTTGGTTCTTGTCTGAGATTTGTCAGACAGTGGGATTAATGGTGTCTGTTACTCTGTTTGTATAACTCTTTGGTTATATAGGTCCACCTACTGGGATTCTCTAGTATATTGTAGAACGAAGACAAAAGCTTAACCCCAGATTGAAAATGGTTAAATCCTGTTGGATTCCATCGGCTGAAGTTGATTCTTGCAGTGGTGTTGATGGTTTATTGTGGTATAAAGATTTGGGGCAACATGCATATGGAGAATTCTCCATGGCCGTGATTCAAGCCAATAGTTTGTTGGAAGATCAAAGCCAACTCGAATCGGGATCGTTGAGTTCGAGTGATTTCGGACCTTATGGGACGTTCATTGGTGTGTATGATGGACATGGTGGAACTGAGGCTTCCCGCTACATCAACGACAACCTTTTCTACAACCTAAAGTGTACGTTTTCAGTTGAAAACTTTGCTAATCCTTAGTATTGCTGAAATGCTTATTTTGCTTCCCTTTGATGTGCAGCAATTGCAACCGAGCGTCAAGAAATATCAGAAAGTGTTCTTAGAAAAGCTTTCTCAGTAACAGAAGAGAATTTCCTTTCCCTTGTGAGGAAACAATGGCACGGTAAGCCACATATGGCGTCGGTGGGATCGTGCTGTTTGACTGGAGTGATCTGCAATGGACTGTTATACATTGCCAATGCTGGTGATTCAAGAGTGGTTTTAGGCAGATCAGGAAGAGGAACAAAGGGAGTTAAAGCCCTGCAATTATCCACAGAACATAATGCAAGTATAGATTCTGTAAGAGAAGAGCTTCGGTCATTGCATCCCGATGATCCACGCATTGTTGTGATGAAACACAAAGTTTGGCGTGTCAAGGGCTTGATACAGGTCTGTATTCTGTTCTGTTCTGTTTTTTTTTTTTTGAAAGGTTAAGAAAGCTGAACTGAAAGTGAATTTAAGTTGAGGGCATCTTTTGTAGATCTCAAGATCCATTGGTGATGCATTTTTAAAGAAGGCAGAGTTCAACAAAGAGCCACTCCTGCCTAAATTTAGACTGCCTGAACCTTTGCGAAAGCCGGTCCTTAGTGCGGAGCCATCGTTGTTAATACACAAACTACACCCTGATGACCAGTTTCTTATATTTGCTTCTGATGGTCTGTGGGAGCACCTTGGCAACCAGGAGGCTGTTAAAATTGTGCAGACAAGCCCACGCTATGTAAGTTTTTAGAATTGCAGGGAATTGGTGATATTGGTTGGAGCATGTTTTGACTCTCCCCTTTTTAATGCAGGGAATTGCTAGGAGACTTGTGAAAGCTGCACTCAAGGAAGCAGCAAAGAAGAGAGAAATCAGATACTCGGACCTGAAAAAGATTGATAGAGGGGTGAGGAGGCATTTTCATGATGATATTACAGTCATAGTTGTGTTTATAGACCCCTGTTCAGTCAATGGGAGCTCCTCCTCCTACGCATTATCGATAAAAGGTGGAGGACTGGCTGTTGGTGGTGGTGGCGGTGTCGCATAGCCTGCAAAGATTGGATCTAAATTTCTCAAAACTTATCCACCGTAGCCATGAGAAAGAAGGGATTTTCTTCAGTAACGCATTATAATAGGTAATAGTAAAATATAATTAGAGACTGGTATTTGCAGGAGGATCTTGGGATGAGACTGCAAGGTAATCTGTAGATATGATTTGCATGTAATCTAAAGTTGATTGTTTTCTTTCCTTGAGAACGTATTGTTGAATATTGGTAACATTCCTCATTCTATGTCCAAACCTATGTTTCTTAAGCCTTGACAACGAATATAAGGAAATGAAAAAGCAGTTTAGCATTTCATTCTTTCCTTCAACTAAAAATTTGTTCAAATAAATCAATCACTTAAAATCCAGCAAATGCATTGTTAGAAGTATATTTATATTCTATTGAGTTCAATGGCATCCCCTTTAATTTTCTTTATTTCCCCTTAATTTCCTTACCTCCGTATCCAGCCGTAGGAACCTCTCCACCACTCACTTTTATACCATTTTCTATCCTTTAAACTTAATCAGCTTTACCCCTTAATCGTCCAAATTCCATTTATAAATATTCCTTAGCATGCCATGTGCAGTGAACATAACTTCTTTCTGTTGTCTCACTTTTATACCATTTTCCAACCTTCATCTACACAGAAATACTAAAAATATTTCTTAGAAGATTGTTTATCAACTAAACTAAAATTATGAAGGGAAAAAAAAAGAGAGAAATTTCTCG
This sequence comes from Hibiscus mutabilis, assembly GCA_019671005.1. NCBI lineage: Eukaryota > Viridiplantae > Streptophyta > Magnoliopsida > Malvales > Malvaceae > Hibiscus > Hibiscus mutabilis. Next base: position 40,074,173 of record CM033740.1, on the reverse strand, counting down.
TGGAGGTTTAAACAAATGTCTAATTCCCCCAATCATTGTTTAACAGGTCTTCCATACAAATATATCCAACTAAAATACAAATTCCAAAGAAGCTAGGAACTGTTAATTTGTAGTGAAATCTTGAACTTTAGTTCAAAAGAGATGCAAAATACTATTATTACATTACTAACAAAAAATTGGGAAAACATTAGACAGCCTTCGTTCCCGGCATACATTTACCTTGCAGATCAGCAAATTCACAAGGTGAGACCAAGGGAAGCTAGCAACCACCTAAAACCGATTCACTTGTCTCAAACAAGAACCAGAAAAAATAAAAGATAAATTCTGAAGTAGTAGTCTAAGCAAAAGGTTTAGCTGTTGGATTAAATAATCTCATCATCCATTGAATGTATTCTCCGCAGGCAATCTTCGAATTATAAAACCAGTCCAAATTTTCAACATTTCTCTCATAATCAAATGGTGAACAGCAGTAGTAACATATAGATGATAACATCAAACAGCAGATATGCATACAAACATGAAAGCAAATGCATGCAAGCCCACAAACAAGCACACCAAGAACCATGCATGCTCATGCACATATCCATCCAAAAGGTCATATTTCCTTTCCCCTTTTTATATAAAAGGGAAAATATGCCATGTCTATTTAAAACGAGCAGAAGTAACAAGATGACGGACAAATTAGAAGAACAAAACAATCTAAACAAGAGCAAACTCATTTTTTAATCCTCAATACATAAAATTGAGTTATCAGCATTTGCTTAGATCAAAGGCATCTATGAACCGTGATTACCACTTATCCCATACCCAAAGACCCCAACCCCTCAACATAAAAAAGGCAAAACAAGAATAGAAATTACTCCTGCATTTCTAGCTAGACAACCCAAGAATTCCTACAAAGCATGTAAATTTGCCAGTATAGCCCAGGGAGATAGATGCCAGACTCAATATGAATTACTACTGCCGTCTCGCACATGATAATGCAAACTTAGAAGAGTATAAGCTGCCACCATAATTTTACCTTTAAAAAGAACAAATCAATGAACTTTTTAATAGGAAACTACTTACCACTCAATACTCTTTTGATTATCTTTTCAAAAGGGATATGTCGAAAAAAAATAGACACTACTTCAGAATTTCTAATGCTATTTGTAAGATATGAGACAGGTTAACACTACAAGTGGTTGCTGATTCCTCTAGGCCTCACCAAATGAATAGAAACCATAGCTGTGCCCCAAATGAGAAGAAAAAGAACACCTACGAAACTGCAGAAAGAATTCACTACTTTGGAATTGATCTGGGGATGAAGCACTACTGCATCTAAGAATTCTGAGGTTGGAAAGAAAGCATTGTAAAGAAGCTGCTAAGGGAAAACACATTCTGGATAACGTTCACGGGACCACCTCTTTCCCCTGCGACCAAGCCCGCAGCAGTCCCCGTGGTCTTAGAACCCTCGCTCTCCTTTACAGATACATCAGCGTCGGGATAAGTGAAATCGCTAGGAGGATCCGACTTGTCCGTGGAAGGAGAGGCGGCGTCAACGGTCTTCGTAGGGTTTGCTTCTGCGGAGGAATCGGCGGCGGTGGAGGCGCCGGGTTTGTCGGTGGTGGATGCCATAGGAGTGGTAGGTAAGGTCGCGTCAAGAATACGAACTGAAACCTAAGAGCGTGAGGCGGTGATATATTTTTCTTTATTCAAGTGGTCGGATATTAGTATATTTCTTTGGAGCCGCCAAGTCAAAAATGATTTTACTTAATTAATCACGAGAATCTTTGTTTTATTCATCCCGGTCCAGTTTTTGGAAAAATAATAAATATTAACCCCTCCTCGTCGATTACCCAACTTTATACGCTATCTAATTAAAAAGTTAGGCTTAATATTTAAATGTCTAAAATATATCTTACTTTAATTTTAGGCATTTAACGTATTTTTTAAACTAAATGTAAGTTTAATGTTAAAAAATTTATTGATTAAATAATATTTAACATGTGATACTAATTTTATTTTTTGAATTTTTAAAAATTTTAAAAAATCAAAAATCTCAAATCATCTCTAAAATTTCTAAAAATTTTGAAATATCAAATCTCCAAGTCACTGACGGTCATTTTCTTTGAACCCAACCCTTTAAAAATCGACGAATAGCGTGCTACACGAATGTCGATTTCACATCCATCGTTTGATATTTGGTTTCTAATGACGGCGCGTGTTGAGAAAAAATGGTCAGTAGAGTCCGATGATTGGTAGTGACAATATTGACGATTTAAAAATTTTACGTATTTGAACACTATTTTGAGAATTTTAAGAGTTTTTAAAAAAAATTAAAATTATTAATTTAAAAAAAGTCATGCGTCACGTTTTGATTGGATAACAAATATTTTAACCGATGTTAACAGTAAAACACCTAAAATGATAACGGGAAAAATATTAGACAAACATTTTAACCAAAAAATAATTTATACACATAAGATTAAAATAAGGTATAATTTTAACACTTATTTTATAATTAAACCTAAAAATTAATATACTCATTCAAAAAAAATTAAAATAAAACAATGGCTTACTCCAATCCCCATAAAAAACTTTATAATAAAAATTAATTAGACCAAGTCAAAATCTGACATATACTTATTTTTTTTGAAAAAGTCAAATTACGATTTGATTATTTTTATAATTTAGTTTTTATATTATTAATATTATCTTTAATTTAAATTATTAACACCCTAAAAAAGATTTTTTATTTATTTACTATTATGAAATCTCATATTTCGAATTTTGGACAATTTTAGGGAATTCCACATCAATGAATAAATGAATTTCTTTTAACAGTGTTAACTAAAACTCCTGTGTGGAATAGATTATAATCACAGCTCAATAAGATAATTAGGAGGAAAAGCTAATAAAATTTAGGGTAAACTACATCATATACAATTATACTTTAAGTTTAATATTAATTAAATAAATAATTAAATTAAAAAGGGTAAACTATTCAGGTGACCACCGAATTATTTGAGCATACTTATTTTGACCACTGAACTAGACAACTCGTCAATCAGACCATTAAACTTTTAAATTGGTCTTATTTTGACCACCGCTATTAAAAAATAATGGAGGGTGACGTGGCAGTTAATAGAAATTTGTAAAATTACACATTTGGTCCATGTTATTTACCTATTATATTAATTTGGTCCTAATTTTAATTTAATTAAATAAAATTGATTACCCAATCAGATTAATGAAAACATTTACTGTATTATAAGATATGTATATAAAATGGTGTAATCATATCATTAACAGTAGGTTGGTGTGGTGGTAAAGGCTTTGGTTTATCCCCATAGGTCTCAAGGTCATTCCATTCCTTTTTAATTTTTCTTTAACCAGTGTCACCACCTGATTAGAGGAAAAATATATTTAAATAAAATAAATTAAAATTCGAGTAAATTTATCTAATTGGGTGATGACACATGTCATAATCTGATTGGATGATTAATTTTATTTAATTAAATTAAAATTAGGACCAAATTGATATAATAGGTAAATAACAGGGACTAAGCGTATAATTTTACAAATTTTCATTAACTGTCACGTCACTGGTCCGTTAGTTTTTTAACAGAAGTGGTCAAAATAGGACAAATTTAAAAGTTTGGTAGTTTGATTGACGAGTTGCCTAATTCGGTGGTCAAAATAGGTACGCCCAAATAGTTCGGTAGTCACCAGAGTAGTTTACCCAATTAAAAATCAATAGTATTATTTTAATACTGAAGTTTAGTTTATGCTTCAATTATACTATTGGACCATTTAAATTGATGACTCATATAAAACTTAATTGTCTACATGTGATGATGTTGGGGGATTTTAATGGTACAACGAAAAACAAAATGATATTATAATTGGCAAACTGAGAAAAATAGTCCATGTTAGAGACTCGTGACTCTTCCTCTCAACAACATCATCTTCAAGATTAGAACTTAGGTTATCTCCTTAAGAGAACAATGTGCCTTATCATTGCACCTATCTCTTGCTAAGAGCAAAGTAGGATTTTGATTCTAGCATATAGTAAAATTTATATCATTTATAATACATAAATGAAGTTTCATCTGTGAAAATCAATACAATAATAATTAAAATTCTTGAAGAAAATACGGAAATATTCAAGTATATTACATTTTAAATTATTTTTTAGAGTTCAAATGTTCAAACCATCATTTTTCAAATTATACGGTCTCCAAAGAACTGAGCAGGGGAGGACCATTTATGAACACTTAGGCGTCTTGCTTAGATTATCATAAAAAAGTGGTTATTGCCCGATGCCGCCGTTGATGAAGACTTTCAGAACTCTCCATCTTAGTCGTTGGATTTAGTCAAAGTAAAACAAGTAAATACATAAAGAAAATTTGTTGGAAAACTGGGCAAAGTTTCTTGACAATAATAATTATGAGTAATATTATTTTTATGATATACCAGTTTCGTCATTCCTGACTATCGCTTTAACAGTTCCTACACTACACTTATATAAAGGCCAATAATTCTTTCCTGATTCTGTACTACACCAACAAAAACACAAGTTTTGAATTCCTCGACGACAATGGCTGCTGAGTATTTGCCCCCTCCATTGGATGCTACCGCAGAGGAACCGGCTCTTTTTGATGGAACTACCAGGTTCTACATGACTTATACTTGCCCTTTCGCACAGCGTGTGTGGATAACCAGGAATTATAAGGTTTTCTATTTCCCTTCTTTTTCCCCAGTTTTTTTTTTTTTGAGTCATTATTAAGTGCTGTGAATTGGGTTGCGTTGCAGGGTTTGCAAGACAAGATTAAGTTGGTTCCTTTGAATCTTCAAAATAGGCCTGCTTGGTACAAGGAGAAGGTTTACTCTGTAAACAAAGTGCCTTCCTTGGAACATAATGGCAAAGTGATGGGGGAGAGTATTGATTTGATCAAATATGTTGATGCCAACTTTGAAGGCCCTTCTCTTTTACCTAACGTAACTTCTCTTCAATTCAATTGTTTAGTGCTCTCCGTTGATGTTTCTCGCTCTTTATCCATGTTAACCAAGTTATCTTGTTGAATATGTGTTAGGATCCTGACAAAAAAAAGTTATTCGAGGAGCTGTTATCACACATTGACCGATTTGCAGGGATGGTGTTTACTACCTTCAAAGGAGACTCCACAACTGAAGCTGGTTAGTCTGAATGAAACATACTTCTGTTTTACCATTTGTATATGATGTGAAGCAGCTAAAACTTATGACTTGCATCAGCTGCTGCCTTTGATCACTTGGAACATGCTCTTACGAAATATGATGGCCCGTTCCTCCTTGGCGACGACTTTAGTCTGGTATGTTGTTTTTCTGGTGGTGCTAAATTGCTTTCCGGCTGCTGTAATTCTGCCTGCAAAGATATATGAATGATTTTGTGACTTGCAGGCGGACATTGCCTTCATTCCTCTGGTTGAAAGATTCCAGATCTACTTATCGGAGGTGTTTAAGTACGACATCACCGAAGGCAGGCCTAAACTGGCAGTATGGATTGAGGTATAATCCGTCGAGCAACATTTCTTTCGATATAGCCAACACATTACTTATCTATTTCAATTCTTGAGTAATACTTGTAACTTGGTGAGACAGGCAATGAACAAGATCGATGCCTATAAGCAGACAAAGAAAGCAGACCCAAAAGAAATAGTGGCACTTTACAAGATGATGTTCTCGGTACTCTTCTGTTTATAACCTTAAACTTGATGATGAGTATTTCACCAGTAACTATGTATTATACCAGAAGTTGCTAACAAGTGAAATGAATTGTTATTGCAGGCCAAGAAGTGATGAAATTGCCTCCATCATATAATTATACATGTGTGTGTTTGTGTGACTCTCCTTGGATCAGAGTGATTTGTTTTGTGTGTTAAGAATCAATGTTGTACTAGTGTTTGTCACCTATATGAATAAACTTGAAGCGTCTGTATTCGAATAAAAGTTGTTTTTATAATTTTAATAGCACTTTTTTTAATATTCTGGTGTGATTACATAGTAATATATGTTCTTTACTTTTAGTCCTTTAAAAATACACATACATCCTGTAGATAAACTACTCGAACATGAGTCTTTTAGAGATAATAATGCTCCCTTTTCTACTGAGATCACTCAATGTGTTCTTAAAGTATCACACGACATATTCTTAGAGTATCACATAAATTCTTTTGTAATAGAAAAATTGACCGAAAAACTAAACTATTTTTTTTTTGAAATATCACAATAATAATAAGATACAACTTCAAGAACTAAAATACAATTTAAACCTATATTCTAAGTAGTAAAAGAGTAAATATGCCAAGAAAAATAATTAACTCCCTCGGAATCCACACTTAACGTAAACTCTCCCTAAAGGAGAGGTCTGTTTGAGTTCTTGGCTTCTTCATTTTAGGCGTCACGTACTTGCCCCAACTTGCTTATATTTAACAACATAATTCTCTCATGGGTTGAACATCTACCCCAAACTTGCGTCTCAAGGATTTCTTTGATTTGTTGTGCTCCGTATGTGGGCTTTTCTCAACATGGTTAGCAGGGGCGGATCTTAACAACTCAAGTTGAAAATGCTTAATTAAATTTTTTAAAAATTTTAAAACTTAATGAAAAATTTTAAAATTTTTAAGGGGACTTAAAAAAAGTATGAAAAAATTTAAAATTTTTAAAAGTGTCAAATTAAAAAAAAATTCTAAAAAGCTCAAAGTTAATTTTCTAAATTCTAGAGGAACCAAGGCTCCTCGTTAATATGGGTCCGCCTCTTATGGTCAACCATGCACTCTTCAACTAAAACTTGAGTGCTAGAATAATAAACTGCGTTATAATCCCTATACTTTTTTAACACATATATTCTTACTCCCCTCATACGAGGTGATGCCCCATTCAATCTTGAGTTCAACTATCATCCTCAATCTGATTTCATTATTGAGGATTCATTTCTCTTAGGATTCATATTGTTGGTTGAGTTTATGATAACATCACCATTTTCTGATCTCTTTGTTTATATCGGCCTCATTATTTTTGGCTCACCTACTTTTCAGCAACAGATGTTTTTAAAAATTTCTCATATTCAGTCGTGCCTCGAGGGTGAACATTTATTTCTGAGTCCCTACATTTTAGATTTTTTTTAAAAGCAATATCAATAAATCTTTTATTTTTCATGAATCTATGTTAATCTATTCGTAAAGTGCTTGTGAATGAACAAGGTAAAGGCTTGAAAGGGAGAATTTATTAATATTCATGAAAACTTAAATGAAATTTAAAAAATTCATGACAAACAAAAAATTATAAAATCAAAAAACAAAGTCAAATTCTCCCAAATTCATGGCTTGAATGATTCATAAGCCCATCGACCGAATATCATTTTATATACCTAATTTTTACCCTTTTTAGGTGTCTCTCTTCGACTCACCAACTCCTCGAATCATTCTTTCATCTTTTTTTATCTAAAAAAATTAAAAGTATGGAAGTCCTTGAAGAAAGGTTAACTCAGTTAGGCGAAATGTATTCTAAAAATAAACTCTTTTTCTCAGATATCTATGTATAATCAAAACTTAAAAACTTTTACATTGTGTTACCGGATCCTATCTCTATGATTAAGTGAGTTTAATATTATATTTTTCTTTTAAAAAATGATTGTAATAAAAAAAATATGAATCCTGAAGCTGCGAAATATTGTTTTACCTTTGTTCTCTGTGACTTTACAAGGCTGACAGTTCAAGACATTTGGGGAAAAATTAAAGATAGTAAGGAAGATGTACTATGGCAAAAGCTTGTTGTAGCGATCTTTTTTTCGAGTGTCTTCGCTAAAAAAATGAGATTTTAAGGTGTTTGTAGTCTTTTGGGTATTTTAAGAAATGTCTTCCATTGGGGTTTTAGAAAAAAAACGTATTATTTTTTAAAAAAATGGAGTCACCACCGGCCACTAAGGTAGGCCGAGCACCATAAAAACCAGAGATTTTAAAAATATCGGGTTCGGGAGTCGGTTACGGATGGGGAAGGATTAGCACCCCACACCGCCCAAAATTGGTACTTTAATAATTACCGCTTTATTAATATTAAACTTTCCCGATTAAAGTGACGATTAAATTAAAATTTGGTTATAAACGCGAGTAGATTTTAAAGGCCCTGTTATTCGAGAGTAAACTGAAAGACCACCATCACTACGCTTGATACTAGCCACGTTTACGCTCGAATAAAAGAGCACCACATTAACAATAATATATCCGAAATGCAACTTAAAACATAGCAAACATAAATAAATACAATGCGATAAAAATATAAATAAATACTAACATAATAAAATACTAATCTAACATAAATACATAAATATTAATCTAACATATAAATAAAAACGAATCTAACATAAATAAAATACTACTCTAAAACATTCATAAATATTAATCTAACCTAAAAAATATAATAATTAAGGTAAAATATTTAATACTTATACCTAGAAAATATCTAGATATATTTAAAGTTAATAGTTTATATATGTTATTATTTAAAAAAATTATATATACATAATATAACATAGAACATATTTTACATAATAAAATACCTGCATAATAAATATAATAAATACATATATATAACAAAATAAAATAATATAGCAAAATACATTATGATGAATAATACAAAAATATATATAAATACTACCATGCTACATATAATATAATGTATATTTAACACAATACAAAAGGACTGAAATGAAAAGAATACGAAAAAAGCCGGCTAAAAAAGAAATGAATTAAAGCATTGAAATTAAATAAAAAGACAGTGGCTAAATTGAGTAAAAAGTAAAATGACAGTGCGGAAATAAAATAAAAAAGGACGAAAACAAATGAGGGAAAGAGGAGCAGGGACCGAAACTGCAATTATACCTTGTACATTAGTTAAAACGGAATGAAAGAATGAGGACCTGTTTGGTGATTTACCCATTAAAGCATGCGCGGGTCCTCCCCGGTTACCGGGTCACCGCGAGTTGGGCCAAAACGACACCGTTTTTGGCTTACTAGATTAAAAGAGTTTTAAAACATAATACACGTTATTTTTTTCAGATTAAATAAAAAAGACCTAAACCTAACTCTCATCTCACACTCTCTTCATCTCAACTGAAACGACGACCTCCAGGCTTCCTTCTCCACTCGACGCCGATCATTGGCAAAGGCCTCACGGGTAGATGGCACGGCGACCATGTAAGAGTTTAAACCCCCCTTTTTTAACTGAAAATATAACAAGAATGTTTGATTTTTGAAACTAAAAAAATGTTTTTGGGTTTCGATTTAAAAGCTTAAGGATGCGAAAGAAGAAGATTGGAACTTCGATCTCAAAAGTTTCTTATTTGATCAACACTTACAATTATTTTTACTGAAACTCTGATTTTTTTGATCTTCTTACCCTTTTTCCAACTATTTTTTTGAACAAAAAGCCCCATTTTACATTTGTTTCATGCGGATTTATATCCGATTTTCTTAATAAAATACTAACAACCTCTTATATTTTATTCTTGCTGCAGATCTGGTGATGGATGGCCGGATTTTAGGGGTATGGTGATGGCAGATTGGGGCATGGGTAATGACAGGGTTGTTGGTAGAGTTAGGTTTTAAGTTTGATTTGATTTTTAGGGTTTGGCAATTTAGGGATTAGAGATCTTAGGATTATTTTAGGGTTTGGTTCGGGTCAGAGATTTAGGGTTAATTTGGGGTTATGGTTTGAAATAGATGGACGGCGGCGGCAGTAGAAGAGAGTGGCGGCGACGGTGGTAGGGGGTATTAGGGTTAGGGTTAGATCAATTAGGGTAAAGAGCATTTTGGTAATTTTGGATTTGGGTCGGGTTATGGTTGTTGGGTTTTGGTTTGAGTATTTGGGTTTGGGAGAAAACGGGTCATTACAGCTGCCCCTCTTTGCTCATTGTTGTGCAACAACAATAGAGCAAAGATTGAAAATGACCTGTTTTTCGGTCCGGTTAGGCTTATCCCCTCTTGACGTATACCTTCATTCTTCTGTAGATCTTCTTTCTTTGCGACGCATGTCTTCTTTCTTGATTTGGTTGATCCACCTTGTCACTCTCGGGGAAGCAAAATCTTCAAAATGGGGGGTTATCTGTTGGGGAAACAAAATGAAAGCTACTTGCTACATTATTGATGATGAGCTAATACCTAAAGAAAATTTGACCCTGCTGCAACACTGACGAAGATGAAGTGTCTACAAAATTCGATCCAGCTGCAACACTGACGAAGAGGCAGGATCTATGGATAAAAGTTCCAATGTCTGGTCCAGCTACAACTCTGGCGAAGAAGCAAGATCAGAAAATTGAAAACTTCTTCCTTTTCTTCTTCTTCTTTTTTCTTTTTTTGTTTTTTCTTTTCTTTTTTTTTTTTTTTTTTTTTTTTTTTTTCTTTTTTTCTTTTTTAAATTAAATTTTTTTTATCTTTTTCTTTCTTTCTTTTTTTTAGATACAACATTGATAAAACTTGAAAGTTAGTAAATTTTGACCAAGCTACAACATCGACGAAGAGGCGTTAGTAATGTTGATCTAGCTACGACACCGACGAAGAGGCAGGATTAAGAGTTAGTAAATTTGGTCTAGCTACAACACCGACGAAGAGGCAAGACCGAAAGTTAGTAAATCTGGTTCAGCTACAACACCGACGAAGAGGCAGAACCAAAAGTTAGACTTGACCAAGTTACAACACCGACAAAGAGGCAAGGTCTGAAGATTTGATCCAGCTATTACTCTGACAAAGAGGCAGGACCGGAAGAATTTGGTTTAGCTACAACATCGACGAAGAGGTAGAACCGATAGATGAAAATTTTAATGTCTAATCCAGCTACAACTCTGACGAAGATGCAGTATCAGAAAATTGAAAACCTTTTTTTTTTTTTTTTTTTTTCATTTTTTGTTCTTTTTTGCTTTTTTCAGTTTTTCTATTTTTTCTTCTTTTTTTGCTTTTTTTCTTTTTTTTTCTTTTCATCTTTTTTTCCTTTTTTTAGATACAACATTGATAAAACTTGAAAGTTAGTAAATTTTGACCAAGCTACAACATCGACGAAGAGGCATGGTCTAAAGTTAGTAATGTTGATCCAGCTACGACACCGACGAAGAGGCAGGATCAAAAGTTAGTAAATTTGGTCTAGCTACAACACCGACGAAGAGGCAAGACCGAAAATTAGTGAATTAGGTTCAGCTACAACACCGACGAAGAGGCAGAACCAAAAGTTAGATTTGACCAAGCTACAACACCGACGAAGAGGTAAGGTTTGAGGATTTGATCCAGCTACAACTCTGACGAAGAGGCAGGATCAGATGGTTGGTTTTTTGTGATCAAGCTACGACTCTGACGAAGAGGCATGATCAGAATTTGGCAAATTTTGGTTCAGCTACAACACCGACGAAGAGGCAGAACTGAAAGTCAATCAAGTCGGATCTATCCATACCATCAATGGAGGGATAAGATCGAATTTTAGGTCTTGGACTCAACTAGACCATCAACGGAGAAGCATAATCGGATAACAGCAATACGAGTCATACTACGCCATCAACGGAAGAGCAGGACTGGATTTTAGCAACTTGGAATTAGCCTTACCATCAACGGAAGGGCTAAATAGAATAACAGCAACTTGGATCTTACTACACCATCAACGGAGGAGCAAGATCGGGAAACAACTTGATTTTCATTTTGATTGACTTTTTTGATTGATTTTTTTCTTTTTTTATTGATTTTTTGAAACTTTTTTTGACTCTTTTTTTAATTTTTTTGAATTTCTTCTTTTTTTTTTTGATTTTTTTGATTTTTTTTTTTTTTTTTTGTAAGTAAAAGAGCAAATTCCAAGGAAAAGTTTGGTATAGCTGCAACACTGTCGAAGAGGCAAGACCTGGGTAAGATTTGATCTGCTACACCACTGGCGGAGAGACTAGACCAGCAAAATATGAGATCCACTACACCACCGACGAAGAGATAGGGTCTGGATAGAAAATTCGATTTGCAACACCACCGACGGAGGCATGATCTAGATTAAGTTGGCGTACCACCACTGACGGAGGCATGATTTGGATTGTTGTGCCATTGTCAACGAGACAATTTTTTTGGAAAAATTTGCCCGGCTTCTCTATCGACAGAGGGCAAGATCTGGAAAGAATTTTTGTTGGTAGGAGTGATAGTCAGGAAATTGTTTGCGTCCATCACGCCATCATCGGAAGAATCAAATCCTATGAAGGAAAAATATTTATTAGTAAATTATTCACAAAATTTGTCACTGGTACATTTTATTTAGATGTTTCAGCATCTTCTTTGTGTTTGGCCTTCTCCAAGACTAAGGTTGGCCGTCGTGATTGCCCCCATGTTGAGGATGTTCAATCTCTTTCGTGCTTATATGTACAAACAAAAATGCATGAATGCATCTAATTTTATGCCTAAATGCATGTGTATGCCCTAAATACATGGTGACTTTGGTGTATGCACTGAATCCAGATGTATGACAGATGAATGCAACTAAATATATGAATGTGATATGATTTCTGGCTCTCAATGGGATGCCCCTAACTCCTCACTAGTCCTGTCAGGATCTTGGTCTTTTGTATGTAGCGGTACCCCAACCTTTTCTTGGGTTCGATCACCTTTCTTTGAATTTTTCATCTGGGTGCATGCCCCAATATTTTGTTCGTTTTACCATCGTCTGAGAATATTCTTGTAGCAAATTTGAAACCCTGGAGCACATTTTGTTTCCCTATAAGTTGGGTTCATAAGTTGGTTTATGGCAGCTCATCATTTTTTGGATCAGGTGAAGTTTTGCAAACTGTGGTCGATGTAGACATTTTAGGGATGCAAAAGTTCGACTCAGCAACGAAGACTGGACTTTGGCAAAGAATGCCCCCAGACTGGGGCCTTGTTAGAGGCACGCTGTTTGTAAAAGATGTAGAGGGTACTTGTGGACATGCCCTAAGATCAAGCTCTTGTAAAAGGTTCTGTAAGGTGCTAGGTCGACCAACTTTGTTGTATCTAATGGGGTAACCCGGGGACCGACTTTAAAATTTTCAAAATGTATGCATGTAAATGCAAAATGCATGTCTTAGATGTGAAAGTACAGATTCAAAAATGGTTCTCGTAGCTCAACTTCCGAATTCACGAGATTTATTTGCAACTTTGAATATTTCCTCGATATCTAGAGTGCTAGATTTTCTCCCGATGATAATTTTTCAAATTGAGAACCAATCGTGAATCAGCATTTCATGCTAGTAGAATGCAAAAAAATTAAAATGTTATGATATGTCACGTAGTTAATGCAAAGATGAATAGATTTAATTATGACGTGATCACAAAAAAATGGGTCAGTTTGGAATTAAAATAATTAGATAGATAAATTAAATAACAAGTAAGGTAAAAATGAAAGATTTATGATCAGGCAAACCACTTGAACCAACATCTTTATGTCATGCAATGCTAATGCAACAAAAGTATGTGTAAAGTAAAAATAAAATAAAACAAAAAAAAGAAATGAGTTAGTACCGAATAAACTCAATAAAAACAAAGTAGATAAGGCAACAAGCAAAGCAATCATATTTATCCCATCTAAAACACCTAAGTCATCCGCATGGCTCTAAAAGGGTGGGCTTTCTATATTCTCTACATGCAGTTTTGGTGCTAAGAGGTACCCGAATTGTCCTTGCTATCCTCTACTAAGAGTAGCAAGCCCCCTGGTCATCACCCATTATAGGCTCCTTTCAACCGAGTTCAACTCAGGGAGACCCATTCCCTTATACTCATATGAAGGAACGATATCCTCACGAAAGCATAAGGTACTCGAGCCCCCAAGGTACTTGCTAGGCCCATACAGAGGAACGATATCCACACGAAAGCACTAGCATTTTCCCCTCACTTAAAAGGACGGGTTTATATGCCAAATTTTAAATGCGTTAAAATAAATGCGCAATTATAACCAAATGTTAATTTAATAGTCACTTTAATCCAGAATTTCCAATATTAGTAAAGCGATAATTATTTAAAAAGCTCGACTCTCTTTTATTTTTAAAAACCAAAAAAGTGTCCCCAATGGAGTCGCCATCTGTAGCGATCCTTTTTTCGAGTGCCTTCGCTAAAAAACGAGTTTTTAAGAATTGTCTTCCATTAGGGTTTTAAAAAAACCGTATTATTTTTTTAAAAAATGGAGTCGCTACCGGCCACTAAGGTAGGCTGGGCACCATAAAAACCAAAGATTTTAAAAATGTCGGGTTTAAGAGTCAATTACGGATGGGGAAGGATTAGCACCCCCACACTGCCCAAAATTGGTACTTTAATAATTATCGCTTTATTAATATTAAACTTTCTGGATTAAAGTGACGATTAAATTAAAATTTGGTTATAAACGCGAGTAGATTTTAAAAGCCCTGTTATTCGAGAGTAAATCGAAAGACCACCATCACTACGCTTGATACTGGCCACGTTTACGCTCGAATAAAAGGGCACCGCATTGACAATAATATATCCGAAATGCAACTTAAAACATGAAAAACATAAATAAATACAATATGATAAAAATATAAATAAATACTAACATAATAAAATACTAATCTAAAATAAATACATAAATATTAATCTAACGTATAAATAAAAACGAATCTAACATAAATAAAATACTACTCTAAACATTCATAAATATTAATCTAACCTAAAAAATATAATAATTAAGGTAAAGTATTTAATACTTATACCTAAAAAATATCTTGATATATTTAAAGTTAATAGTTTATATATGTTATTATTTAAAAAAGTATATATATACATAATATAACATAGAACATATTTTACATAATAAAATGCCTGCATAATAAATATAATAAATACATATATATAACAAAATAATATAATATAGCAAAACACATTATGATGAATAATACAAAAAATATGTATAAATACTACCATGCTACATATAATATAATTTATATTTAACACAATACAAAAGGACTGAAATGAAAAGAATACGAAATAAACCGGCTAAAAAAGAAATAAATTAAAGCATTGAAATTAAATAAAAAGACAATGGCTAAATTGAGTAAAAAGTAAAATGACAGTGCGAAAATAAAATAAAAAAAGGACGAAAACAAATGAGGGAAAGAGAATCAGGGACCGAAACTGCAATTATACCCTGTACATTAGTTAAAACGAAATGAAAGAAAGAGGACATGTTTGGTGATTTACCCATTAAAGCATGCACGGATCCTCCCCGGGTTACCGGGTCACTGCGGGTTGGGTTGGGTCAAAACGGCACCGTTTTTGGCCTACCGGTTTAAAAGGGTTTTAAAACATATTACACGTTATTTTTTCAGATTAAATAAAAAAAAACCTAAACCTAACTCTCCTCTCACACTCTCTTCATCTCAATTGAAACGGCGGCCGCCAGGCTTCCTTCTCCACTCGACGCCGATCATCGGCAAAGGCCTCACGACGTAGATGGCACGACGACCAGGTAAGATTTTAAACCCCTTTTTTAACTGAAAATATAACAAGAATGTTTGATTTTTGAAACTAAAAAAATGTTTTTGGGTTTTGATTTAAAAGCTTAAGGATGCGAAAGAAGAAGATTGGAACTTCGATCTCAAAATTTTCTTATTTGATCAATACTTACAATTTTTTTTACCGAAACTCTAATTTTTTTTTATCTTTTTCCAACTATTTTTTCAAACAAAAAGCCCCCTTTTACATTTGTTTCATGCAGATTTATATCCAATTTTCTTAATAAATACTAACAACCTCTTATATTTTATTCTTGTTGCAGATCTGGTGATGGATGGCCGAATTTTAGGGGTATGGTGATGGCAGATTGGGCCATGGGTAATGACAGGGTTGTTGGTAGGGTTAGGTTTTAAGTTTAATTTGATTTTTGGGGTTTGGTAGTTTAGGGATTAGGAATCTTAGGATTATTTTAGGGTTTGGTTCGAGTTAGAGATTTAGGGTTGATTTGGGGTTATGGTTCGAAATAGATGGACGGCGGCGACGACAGTAAAGGAGAGTGACTGCGGCGGCAGTAGGGGTATTAGGGTTAAGGTTAGATCAATTAGGGTAAAGGGCATTTTAGTAATTTTGGATTTAGGTCGGGTTATGGTTGTTGGGTTTTGGTTTGAGTATTTGGGTTTGGGAGAAAACGGGTCATTACACTTGTGTGGTTCACTTTGCATATTCCTAAGCACTCTCTAATTTTGTGGATGTCTCTCCTTGATCAATTGCCTACAAAAATGGGGCTGATTAGGATGGGGATGAAATGTGATCGACTATGTTTGAATTGTGAAGCTCAACAAAAAATCAGAAATCATCTGTTATTTGACTGCTCTTATGCTCGGGGAATTTGAGAAAACATTATGCGCCTGTGCCACTTAGAGAGAACAATCCTTGCTTGGGATGAGAAAATTCACTGGGCTGCGACTTTTCTGAAAGAGAAATCATTGTTGATCCTCTTGTTGAAGTTGGCTTGGGGTTTCTTTATGTATTATATTTGAGAAGAGAGAAATCATAGATATTTTCGAAAAAAATTAGAAGTGAAAAAGTATTATTGAATTGTATTAAAGATTTTATATGCATTAAATTACAGAACAAATCTATACAAATAGATACTGTAAATAGCTTGCTCTGTACAGCTTGAGGAATTCCTTAGTATGGCTGCCCAAGTACACAATAGATGATTTGTAACAACTTTGTTATTTTTTGATAATACAATACAAAATATTTATCCAAAAAAAAATATGCGATATAAAAAATTGATTAATTAGTTGCCATAAAATTGAACCTCTAACATTTTATATTACGTTTTCATTGGATTGGAACAACTTTAATAATAACTTATTATTATTATTGATAATTTCGTCATTGCTGATTATCCCTTTTAACAGTTCCAAAAATTATATAAAGGCAAAGAATTCCTTCCATAATGTGTACAAAACTGTGTTATAACATCAACAAAAAAAAAAAAAAAAAAAAAAAGGCAAACTTTTGAAGCTGATAATCTCAGGAATTTCCCAGCAAGCAATGGCTACTGAGTATTTGTCCCCTCCGGATGCTACTGCAGAGGAGCCTGCTCTCTTTGATGGAACTACCAGGTTTCTGGGTTCTCTTACAATAGTTTTCCTCTGTTTTTTTCAACACCCTTTTTTTGCTTGTGTTTAAAGCTGACCCTTTTCTTCTTTAAGGTTGTATATGGCTTACACTTGCCCCTTTGCACAGTGCTTGTGGATCACAAGGAATTCTAAGGTTGTCTGATTCCCTTGAATTTTTTATTACTTTTTCATTTCCCAAGTTTTGAAAGTAAATTGATGTGAACTGGGCTGAGTTGCAGGGTTTGAAAGACAAGATAAAGTTGGTCCCTTTGAACCTTCAGAATAGACCTGCTTGGTACAGGGAAAAAGTTTACCCTGAGAACAAGGTGAGGAGATCTGTTGTGAATTTGGTAGAGCTATTTGATCTTGTTTAGGATTGCATTCTGCAAGTTCCATGGAGAAATTTGTCAAGAAAATGTTGATTTGATGTCGTTTT
Source organism: Hibiscus mutabilis (assembly GCA_019671005.1). NCBI lineage: Eukaryota > Viridiplantae > Streptophyta > Magnoliopsida > Malvales > Malvaceae > Hibiscus > Hibiscus mutabilis. The sequence continues at coordinate 40,056,630 of CM033740.1, read as the reverse complement.
CAGGTGCCGGTATTGGAACATGATGGCAAGGTTATTGGGGACAGTCTTGATTTGATTAAATATGTTGATACCAACTTTGAAGGGCCTTCTCTTCTACCTAATGTAAGATCTCTTGAATTGTTCAGTGCTCTCAGTTGAGGTCTCTCTCTATTTATTACATACCAAGTAATTTCTTGAAATTGGTTCAGGATCCTGACAAAAAAAGTTGTTTGAGGAGTTGTTATCACACACGGGCAAATTTGTAGGGATGGTATTTGATACAATTAAAGGGGACTCAACAACTGAAGCTGGTTGGTCTGAATGAAAGATACTTCTGTTTTACCAAGTGTATTTGTATGTGATATGATATGAAGCAGCTAAAACTTAGGAGTTGCATCAGGTAATGCTTTTGATCACTTGGAACATGCTCTTACCAAATATGATGGCCCATTCCTCCTCTGTGACGAGTTTTCTCTGGTAAGTTGGCTCTCCGGTGATGCTAAATTGCTCTCTCGGCGTCTGTTTCTTAAAAAGATACATGAATGATTGTCATTTGCAGGCGGACATTGCCTTCATTCCTTTTGTTGAAAGATTCCAGATCTACCTGTCGGAGGTGTTTAAGTACGACATCACGGAAGGGAGGCCTAAACTGACAGCATGGATTGAGGTATAATCGAAAGTATATATATATATGTTTTGTCTGCATCCACTACTGAAATTTAACTGATATGATCTAATTTTGAATCAAAGAATTGATTCTACATTGAGCCAACTACCAGTTGTCATCTCTTTGCATGAACAAACTAGACTAACCCTCGGTTTACATTTTATGTTCTATGCTTCCATGTCAACCAGCAATGTTTGCATCAGTTGCTTCAAACGATGCAGATTAAGATGCTTCAGATATAGCCAATGTATTACTTGAGCAACATTTCTTTATCTATTTCATTCTTGAAAATTACTTTCTATTGTTATAACTTCCTGATACAGGCTGTGAACAAGATCGATGCCTATACGCAGACAAAGAAAACCGATCCGAAGGAATTTGTGGAACTTTATAAGAAGATATTCTCAGTAATGTTCTGTTTATACCTTAATTTAGATTACTAGCATTTCACCATTGATTATTATACCAGAAGTTGCTAACTACTGAAACAAATTCTTACTGTTGCAGGTCCAGAAGTGATGAATTTGCCGACATCATATGATTATGTGTTTATGCGAGTGTGTGTGTGTGTGTGAATGACAATAACCTCTGCTTGGACTAGTGATTTGTTCTCGGTTGAGAGTCTATGTTGTACAAGTATTTGCCACTATATTGAATAGATTTGAAAGTGCCTGATATCATGGTGTAGAAACTTTATTTCAAATAATTATACCCTCATGACCCCTTTTTTTTTACATCCAGTGTACAATGCAGATATTGAGCGCTTAAGCATGCTCGATCTCACGTCTAACGACAATGTCAATCAGCTATACTCAATCAGAGGATATTGAACGCTTAAGCATGCTCGATCTCTCTTTATTATTGAACCTTTCTATTAGGAAAAATGAGAAAAGGAATTTCCCGAATATGCCATGCATGAATGTAGTTCCAGGTAGAGGTGTCCATGGATCAGGTTGGACCACGTTCGAACTGAGTTTGTACATAAAATTGGCATACTTTTGTACTTGTCCAAATCCAACTCAATTACTAATACAGGCCTCGAATGTTGGTTTTGTTTTAAATTGCAATAAGTAGTTAGGATTGTTCTTCGAATCATAAATTTTGCATAAGTAGCTTTTAAATGATGATTGAAAGATTCAAATTTGAATTAGTGGAAAGATTGAGTTGTTTTCAATGATAATATTTTTAGTCAAATTGATTGTGATTGGACAAGGAAGTCAATGGTCGGAAAAATCAAAGATTCATGTAACTTAAGTTTTTACATGTTTGATGTTTGTAACATCTTATTTTAAATAAATTAAATAAAAAATTATTTTAAGAATAAAGATACAACTTGTTTTTGTTTTTGTTTTTTTTTTCATAATAAAGATGCAACTTGTTTGTGGTCAAGTTGGAAAGGAATTATGAGATTTATTTATTTTACTTTGACAAAGTCAAGAAATTTTATTTTACTATGAATGATTATCCAGAACAAATTGAGTGAATTTAAACCATAAAATAATTTATTGGATAAGCTTTATTTTTAAAATTATTTATTTAAAGAGATCCGGTTTAAATTGCTTTATCTGTAAGGTGTGTATACATTGTCAAATTATTAAGAATATGTATGAACAACTACTATTTTGTAATCACCTTAAGACTATTAAAAAATGAATAACTACATATTTAGTACCCCACTTATGCTTGCATTCCTATTTTAGTACCCGACTATTTTTTTCGCAAAATGATACCTAACGTTTCGTTTTTAAATTTATATCTCTGCGGTTTAAAATTTACAACACCACCCCATTGAGGAAATAAAACCAAATATTTGATGCACTTACTGGGTTTTGATCCCACACCATTGAGGAAGGAAAAACAAATGTTAAACCACCAGACTAACCAACTCATGGTTTGATATTTTACATTTGAGTAAAAAGTATCGAGTTCAAATTTTTGTGAAAATTTTTTAAATTTCTGGTGTGAACATTGTATAAGTTAAATATACCAACTCCTAGAAATATAAAGTAAGGCTGGTTGACCTGATGGTTTAAGTCTTGCTCTTGTGTATGCATTGTCGCGTGATTGAATCACATCATGCGCAAGTCCTTTCAAACATTTATTTTTATTTCATTTAATGAGGTGATGCCAAGTGTTACTATCTCATTGACTGAAAATAATCATTATAAAAAATACTCTAAAGTCCTTGATTAGGAGAGAGAAAAGAAAAAAAAATAATAGAAAAAAGTCACATCAGTTTAACTGTTAATTTTAAACGGCAGAGGTTTCAATTTAGAAACGAAACATAACGTTAAGTATTATTTTACAAAAAAAATAATTAGAATACTAAAACAGGAACGCGGGCACAGGTGGAGTACTAAATATGTAGTTATCCCAAAAAAATCATTCATCTAAAGTCTGACCCATTCTAATTACTTTTATATTCATATTTTGTATAATTAAATTCAAATAAAAACAATTGGTGGTAATTCATATTAAATCAACCTAAATTATAAAATAATTTACTGAATAATCTTGAATTATAAAATAATATATCTAAGTATGGAGAAATTATTTTATCAAGGGTTTGCAACGGACGAGAAAGGTTTTTGGCCGCCCCGAACATGACCTGAAAATTTAAAATTTTAACTTGACTTAAATTTAATATTTTTTATCTCCAACTTGATATAATAAAAGTATAACCCGATTCCGATCTGACTTGAAATTTTAACAAAAAACCGATTAAACCCGCCCGCCCGAAGAAAACTAATAAAACATTAAATATAATATATAAAAATATAATAAATATAAATATATATTTAATAAATAAACCGGGTCGGGGAATTTCCACCTTAAACCCAACCCGACTCAACTCAAACTTTTTAAAAACTTGACCCGACCCAAAAATCGAAAATTCAAAAATTAACCAACTAATCTTTTTTTCCATGTCACTAATCCATTCATAAAACTTCTATGTAACCACCCACTCCCTATTTTTTTGATCAAATATTTACTCCTATTTATATGATATAAAAAAGTGAAGATTCATCTTTGAAAGAAAATAACATGAAAAAAAGAAATTAGTTAACTGAATTTTAGTAGACAAGACCATAGATGAAGTGATAGACCAAGACCATGTAATAAATTTACTTAAGTATTTTTTTATATGTCTCGTAAAAGTTTTTATTATGATTAAGTCTAAGTCAAAATTAAAATTCAGAGACAACGAAGGAAGAAAAGAATAACCTTAATTATCATTCATAATAACAGAATCCTGGTTGCTACACTTTGCTGCCACGAACTTGCCTTTATCATGAATCACACTTGGTAGTTGATAACAGTTTACTCCATGAACAATTGAACATGACCTGCGTCAAAACTCGACTCAATTCGACGCAAAAAAATTGATTCATTTTAACTCGACTCGTAATCTCATAAACTCGACTACAAAAAATTTTAAATAAAGTTTGAGTTATAAAATAAAAATTCGATTAACTAGAATAACTTCAAATTTTTAGTAATTAGTTGATCAATTTTTAAGCTCGAGTTGAGTCTGTCAATTCTACTTGATATATTATGTATATCACATGTGAAAATATGAAAAAATATATATGCATATCGTATATGGATATAGAAAGTCATTTGAGTTGGAATCAATATGTATTATGACATTATAAATAATTACAATTAAATCTGTACAGAAACTCGAAAACTCGACTAAATTTGACTCAAATTTCATAAACTCGGCTTGATTCGAAAATTTTTTAAATAAAATTTAAATCGTAAAATAGGACTTGTAAACTTGAATAACTCAAAATTTATATAAAAAATAGTTTTGCTTAATTTGCATCATTATTGGTATTTTTATAGTCTTAGATGCATTTTATCGTTTTATAGATTTTTCTTTTACTTCATAAAGTTTTATGAGATCATTTTAGAGAAAAACTTCAATACATAGTCTGTGTAAATTTTAGTTTACACATATCTTTTAGTTTTAGGGGTTAGGGGTTTAGTTTGGGTTTAGAGTTTAGGGGTTTGGGTTGTAGGGTTTAGAATTTAAGGTTAGTGTTTAGAATTTAGGGTTTAAGGTTTAAGGTTTGGGGTTTATTTTTTAGGGTTTATGTTTAATTTTGATTTATAGTAAAAATAGACAGGCTTGTGTAAAATTTATTTTACACAGCCTGTGTATCAAATTTAAACCCATCATTTTATACGTAAGATCGAGTTAGAAACTTATTTTCAGAGGTTAAAGATTGAAGGAAGCGGACTGGAGTAGTATGCTACGACCAACTATATATCGAACCTCCATTCAAACCAATATATTTAACTTAGTTTCTAGTGAAGAGAGGGAGAAAGAAAAGAGGAAGAGAATGAAGAGGGACATGTTACAATAGAAGGAAAATAGAAGAAAATGAGAGGAGATAGAAAAGAAAGATGAAAAGGTGATCATATTACAAGTTTTAAAAATTTAGTAACTATATTGTAAGAAATTATCATTGTAGTTTACTCTCTATTTTTAAAATTAACTTGACGCCTCAGTTTTTTTTTACAGTAGTTGACGACAATGATTGTAATGCAAGCAAATTAAAGTTTAGTGATTGTATTATGAGTTTTAAAAATTCAATGACCATATTGCAAGCATCCTAAAAACTCGGAGACTACTATTATAGTTTACCCTAATTATTATTTGGGTAAATTACACAGATCATTATTCAACTATCTTCTTACTCCTATTTTGCTCATTCAACTTTAAAAAAATTAAATTTTACATCTGAACTTTTAGATTGCTCCTATTTCAATCGGTGAGGATGGGGTGTGGTGTGATTGTAATTTAGGGTTTAGGTTTGGGTATAAAAATTAATAATTTTATTTTAAATATAATAATAATAAAATATGATTTTATTTTTACTTTAAATCATTTTATATTTAATAATAATAATAAATTTCATGTCATACCAAAATAATAATAAAATAATTCAGAGTGACTAAAATAGGAGTAATCTAAAAGTATAGTGATTAAATTGAAAAAAAATAAAAGTTGTATGAGCAAAATAGGAATAAAAAGATAGCTGAATGATGATCAGTGTAATTTACCCTTATTATTTATATCTAACTAAAATAAATTAGCTAATTAACAGACAAATTAATTAATTAAACATCAACTTACCATTCAATTAAGAAGTGAAACTATTCCGGTCAACGAGTTTAATTTTAAAAAAGTTGTTTAGCTCATAAACAGTTAATCATTCCAATTATATATTTATATATAAGAAGGGCATCCTATGGACCCTATTCCCTAGTCAAGTGGGAATGAATCTTAAGATTTATTTTTTTTAGGTTTAATGATTTTGTTGACCATTGAATTTTAAAAAAAAATCATTTTGATCTTTAATTTTTTTATTTTTTAGTTATCGATTTTTTTGAAAAAAATAACGAAAATTTAATAATTTTTATAATTTTCTTTACTGAATTTCTTATTTTCTGGTGATTTTTATAGTTTTTTTATGAATTTTACAATTTTTAATAATTAAATGTATATTTTTACACATTTTCACATCTTTTTAATATTTTATAGTTTACATTTTATTATTTTTTATTTTTTGTGCAAAAGGATAAATAACTATTTTTGGAATTGATAAAAAGATAAAATAGTTGACATCAGTTTAACGAGTTAATTACTTTTTTTGTTAATTGGTTCAATTTAACAAAAAAATGGAGGGCCGAAAGAAAACAAATTCAAGAATTAAAATGATTTTTGACCAATTTTTTAATTGGTCAGGGTCCATCTTGAGAATTCATTTTGAATGATAATTCAAATAAACTTCAATTATAAAATGTCTACTTTGCTAAGAAAAGAATCAACTGCAATTATAAAAACAATTTGTTGAATGAACTTGAGTTACAAAATAATTTATCTAGAGTTTGACCCATTCTAAATTACCTCTGATTTTGAGCTTTAGCTTTCTGCATGCAAAAGTCTTGAATATGGTGATCTTGTCCAATGAGAAATTTTCTATAATCTTTTCAGTATAAAGCTGTAATTTAACTCCAAATCATATCTCAGTTGTTGCAGTTTTACACCCATACAGTTATAAAGAAATTTCAGAACTTTCCATCTTGTTGGATTTGGTTAAAGTAAAACCAGGTACTTGTGTAAGAAATTTTGGTGGAGAAAAGGAGCAAACTTTTTAAACAAATATTTCTTCTTTATCAGTTTCGTCATTGCTGACTATGCCTTATCAGTTCCTATGCTTATATAAATGCAAAGAATTCAGTCCCCAATGTGTGCACAACTGTTAAGACAATCAACTAACACCAAAGGCTTACTTTTGAAGCTGATATCTGAGTAATTCCTCGGCAAGCAATGGCTGCTGAGTATTTGCCCCCTCCATTGGATGCTACCGCAGAGGAACCGGCTCTCTTTGATGGAACTACCAGGTTCTACATGACTTATACTTGCCCTTTCGCACAGCGTGTGTGGATCACCAGGAATTATAAGGTTTTCTATTTACCTTCTTTTTCCCCAGTTTTTTTTTTATGTGAGTCATTATTAAGTGCTGTGAATTGGGTTGTGTTGCAGGGTTTGCAAGACAAGATAAAGTTGGTTCCTTTGAACCTTCAAAATAGGCCTGCTTGGTACAAGGAGAAGGTTTACTCTGTAAACAAAGTGCCTTCCTTGGAACATAATGGCAAAGTGATGGGGGAGAGTATTGATTTGATCAAATATGTTGATGCCAACTTTGAAGGCCCTTCTCTTTTACCTAACGTAACTTCTCTTCAGTTCAATTGTTTCCGTTGAGGTTTCTCGCTTTTATCCATGTTGACCAAGTTATCTTGTTGAATATGTGTTAGGATCCTGACAAAAAAAGGTTATTCGAGGAGCTGCTATCACACATTGACCGATTTGCAGGGATGGTGTTTACTACCTTCAAAGAAGACTCCACAACTGAGGCTGGTTAGTCTGAATGAAACATACTTCTGTTTTACCATTTGTATATGATGTGAAGCAGCTAAAACTTATGACTTGCATCAGCTGCTGCCTTTGATCACTTGGAACATGCTCTTACGAAATATGATGGCCCGTTCCTCCTTGGCGACGACTTTAGTCTGGTATGTTGCTTTTCTGGTGGTGCTAAATTGCTTTCCGGCTGCTGTAATTTTGCCTGCAAAGATATATGAATGATTTTGTGACTTGCAGGCGGACATTGCCTTCATTCCTCTGGTTGAAAGATTCCAGATCTACTTATCGGAGGTGTTTAAGTACGACATCACTGAAGGCAGGCCTAAACTGGCAGTATGGATTGAGGTATCATCCGTCGGTCAACATTTCTTTCGATATAGCCAACACAATACTTATCTATTTCAATTCTTGAGTAATACTTGTAACTTGGTGAGACAGGCAGTGAACAAGATCGATGCCTATAAGCAGACAAAGAAAGCAGAACCAAAAGAAATAGTGGCACTTTACAAGATGATGTTCTCGGTACTCTTCTGTTTATAACCTTAAACTTGATGATGAGTATTTCACCAGTAACTATGTATTATACCAGAAGTTGCTAACAAGTGAAATGAATTGTTGTTGCAGGCCAAGAAGTGATGAAATTGCCACCATCATATGATTATGCATGTGTGTGTTTGTGTGACTGTCAATAAACTCTGCATGGATCAGAGTGATTTGTTTTCTGTGTTAAGAATCAATGTTGTACGAGTTAGTTAGTGTTTGGTACCTGTATGAATAAATTTGAAGCGTGGGATGTGATTGTGTTCAACTTGGTAGTTATACATGTTCTGTGATTCCTATCTATTTCTTCGATTTCTTCTCAGCTGGTTGATACGAGTATTTGGTCCCAATCCTTGTGTATGTGGCTCTCAATATGTTGTTTTCTTCATGTATCTTCCACCAAGTTTTTGGAACCCAACGAGTGGCTAAAAAGGACTATGTTCATCCTAGAAGACCTGGTTCGAGCACCTGTGGTTGTGTGTGACTTATCAAAAGATTAAGAAAAAGTATGAACAGACACTATCATATAATCACACTAGTCTTTATCAATTTTAAGATTCTAATGTGGATCTCCTAAGTTGGCAACTTCGTATTTCTGGAAACAAGAGTAGAACTTTGTGACAAGTTCTGTGTTTATCCATAATAACCGACCTCTTACCTTGCCTAACTTCTTACTTGAGCCGTGAAGAAAATTGATTACTTTTTCTTTGTCAAGCATGTACCTATAGGCTATACCTGAAGCCATTCCGAAGACAAAGCCAATTCTTTTCATAAAAAATCCTATCCATTTCCTGCTATAATTTTGTTAAAATATCGAAATTGTTACAGATGCTATCTGGGTAAGATATATCATATATGGAAGAAGTCAAGAATCAAGGTTGCAATCAAGAGCCCCCCAAAATTAGGGCAACAATAAAAATAAGGCTTTATTCATGATTTGGTAACACCTTTTCCGACAATAAAGTCGATACCTTTTCCGAAATAGTACAGTGTTATTTATCTTCTAAAACAAATATCAATTTAAGGCTTGTAATAACCTGCTACTATGAGAACCAAGAGTTCAAGCAATCAGAAGAAATATACGATGGAGATGATAAACCATGTGTTGGAGGAACATAGGGTTGAGCATCAGGCAACAATTGCTGCTATAACAAATCATTTTACCTGCAGCTGTGGTTCATGTTCTTTTCCAGACCTGAGGAACTAGAGACGACTCTTGTGGAGTTGGTCGAAGAAGATAACTGACGGCTATGAGTACAAAGATATGTAAAATTATTTGCTTGAACATTTTAGACCTTCCCGGCACATCATTTTGTCATTGGCAGTGCTTCAACTTTGGCCATGTAAGCTTTGGGTCACTCAAGTTGCATGCAGGCTTTAAAGTAATACATTTCGAATTCCCAAGGATGATTTGAGGATGACATAATGGTTAAAAGACACCAGAAACTAACCGATAGAACATGATTAAATCGGTTTTCAAAGCACCCCTATTGTTGTTCAATGATGTTCATGAATCCAGCACACCAAACCAAATGGGGTCTTATTATAGAAGTCTTCTATCTTCTCCAGTCCCCCTAATTTACAATTTAAGTCCACAACAACAACTTATACAAAAAGAAAACGAAAAGAGGAAGGTCTATAGCAGTAAAACACATTTCATCAAGGCTAACATTGTCAAATGGTCTTAGACCAGTCACTTTGTGGTATCAGCAAGAGTATTTGATTCATCTCTTGTTCTGCTTGTTTTCTTCTTTCACTACTCATCACACGAATTGCCTTCGGATGCCGAGTCATTGTTGCTTGGTGTTTGTCGCACGAACTGCCCTCTGATGCGAGGTCGTTGTTCTGCTAGTCGTTTCCTGCTGTGGTACCGAACCTGTAAAAAGCCAAAGTATCAATAAAAAAATTACTCTGAGTCTCTGAAATTAATCAGCTCCAAGTGTTGAAAAAACAAAACTCGCATCCTGCTATTGATCTTTAACAAAATGAATAGATGAGCTTATGCTTCTGTAAAACACAAGGGGAGCAAGCAGTTTTTCCTAGGTCAAAATGGAAATTGGAAACATGATCTTGTGTTTACAAAATTCTCATGCGTGTAATATGTGCAAATGTGCATGTCAGAAATACATAGCATAACATAAGCTAGTGGCTTGAAGATTTTTAAGGTAGATTTTGACTGCCTCGCGTATTTATTACCTTTTTCTGGAAGCATCTCTCTTTCCTTTTCTGACGAAATTTGGTCAATGCAGCTTCCCTATGAGCAGACTTGCTCTGGTCTGCTTTGCTGCCACTGCCGCTCCCGGAGCCACTCACATCTCCACTTCCACTTTTCCCGGCTATTCTGTTATCACTCTCCATGTTCGTCCTAACAGTATTGACTGCATTGCTACTTCTGTTTGGCCCATTGCTTCCATGGTGACTACCTGAGGCACTTCCATTGATACTGTAGTTGCCAGCATTTCCTTCAACAAGCCCACCCAACATATTCGATGACCCACAATGAGGAGCATCTGCAGCTAATTTTTTCAAAGATAAATCATCTTCTGGTGGCTGCTGCTGCATACCGTGAGTACGATGGCGATGTTGAACATAATGGTTTGAGGGGTGTTGCATTTGCAGTTCTTGGCTAGTCCCTGTAGGTTGAGCTGGTCCTGCTGTTGTAGTTACATCATCGACCTTGTCTAATGCAACTTTCTGAGAAGCACTTAAAAGGTCATTTTTCATAGGTTGGAAAACGGCTGAAGGATGTGAAGATCTGACAGTGGATGATACAGCTGATTTATTCTTCTCAACTTCTGCCTTGGCAGAATCATTGTTATTTGTGGAGCCCATATCAATGTTATTGCTACAGACATTTGAGCTTTGATTGCGAAGATCATTAACCAAATGAGAACAATTATGACATACTGATCCCTTTCTAGTCAGTTCAAAATTATTATCAAGTGCGGACGAGCTTCCAGTGTTGACAACAGGAACCTTATATGCATTTGCAGCAGTATTATACCTGCAGGTAATAGAAATAATGGTAAAAAATAATCAGAATTTGACAAATCTTTGTAGAATACTTTTCTGGGATTAATTATGTTGAATGTTCCTATGCAGTAGTCTCTACTTTATACCTTGAGAAGGCAGAAGAGTCTGAATGTCTCAAAACATTGCGCTCGTCCCTAACTACAGTCCCAGCATCTTTAACTACTCTAAATCTCTTCAACCCGAGTTCAATAGATGGTAGTTCTTTAGAACCATTGATGGTTTTATCATTGCCATCTGAGATTTTGGAATGCCTGTTTGAAGCCTCGTACTCGGCAATTTCCTTCTTAAGATCAATGGTCATAGATGTAATGCCAGTTTGATTAGCAGCTTCAGACTTTTGTTTGCTGGGCAGGCCTTCACTATTGAGGTCCAGCTGCCTTTTATCAATCTGTTCAATGAATTTGCTGGAGCTCGTCTCAAGCAGGTTAATCTGTTTTGTTCCAACTGTTCTGATTGGGACCTCAACTGGAGACTCTAGTAGTAAATCTAAATCCCTAGGCTTGTTTACACCCAGATCTTTTCTCATTGCAACGTTGTCTGCAATAGAAAGGATCAAAAAGGTTAAAAGAAGAGAAAAGAGACATGGCAATTTAACCATTAGAGGAAAGAAAAGTAAAACGGGACTAAAAGATTAAAGATGTTGACCACCAGCATGATATGCTTCAACCTAAGGGTCCAAATAAGAAACTGTGCTTGTAAGCCACTTGGGTTCAACTCAAAAACTTAAATTCAGTTTGGTCATTGTCAGGTAGAACTCAAGCTTGAGCGGCTAAAGCTCTTGGAGGAGCCAAGTTTGAGTGACTTAAGGCTCAACTCGAGTAGTTCGCTTGCCTAATAAAACCTTTCTCTTTATTTTTAGTATAAATTTGTTGTTTTTATTTACTATCAGAAAAATCTCGATTCGAACTCATGATCGAGTTCGAATATAAACAATCAAGTTTGAAGGTATGGAAAATGAAGCCAAGTTTGAGTGACTTAAAGCTCAACTCAAGTAGTCGTCTTTACTAGATAAATGAGCCTAATCAAGAAAGCTCAAGTAGTTCAATTTTTATCTAACATCGAGCTTGAACCAAGTATTGAACCTCGAGTTTCAGATTGAGTCAAGCTTCTTACTGCTTGAGCTCGATTGACTCAATTCAAACCTACTTCAAGCTACACAATTGAAATTCATGTTTACCAAGCTGTTCATCTCGTTCTTGGCACCCCCTTGCAGCAGCCACTGCCACCCCTTTGTTCCCATATACTTCTCCATTTGAATGGACAACTTGCGCACACGTACTATCAGGGCACTCAGCAACTTTATCCGAGGGTGAGACTAGACGGGGGCTGTCAACTTCTACAGCCCAAGAATTCTGCAAAAAGAAAATGCACATATAATTTTCCACTACATATACTTACATGCTTCTTACAACTTTATGAACTTTTCATCCAAGTTTCGAGAGCGATGAAGTTCAACCACTGAAGATGAGGAGTTTTAGGATAAAGCCCAAATACCAAAAGTGCTTAGAAGATAGTGGAATGTGTACATAATTAGCCCTAAACTTGGAATGAATAAAATAAATCGTGCAGACTACCGTAAAATTTTAGGATAAAGGATGAAGTTTTTAAATAGATGTCAAAGTTGCGTTTTGTCACTAAATCTTATTTATGGATCCAAGACTAAAATAGAGCCAGCTAGGGAAAACCTATCAAGAATGGAAGAGATAGGGGGAGGAGAAGTAAAAAGTCTGCTATAGATAATCCAGAATACCTATACTTACGCATGTATCTGTACGAAATTGTTGCCAAACAATAAATAATGCTGTTGGAGTCTGGGAGATCATAACCTACTAGTTTTTCTTTCATACAAACAACCTTCTAAGCAGTGGTATGAACTACTCAAATATTTTGATCCGAAATTAAACAGTTCTCGTTTCTTAAGAATATGTACATTTCCTAAGCACAGGTCAGCACAAGCAGAGCTCAATGCAATCCATTACTTATAAAACTCATCTCATGCTTTTGTGGTTTCAGTGAAACATTGTGTCTTAAATTTTAATGAAAGTTCATTACAATTAATATATATATATATATATATATAACTATTATAAATTGATATAAACAGAATAAAAAACTACACTCTCTGCTTTATGACATAAATCAATGATAGAATAGCAGTTCAGAAATCAAGTTGCAAACTATAGTTCAGGGCAACCTAAGGCCTAAATTTCACTACTGGATATTAACCTCATAAAAAGAATACTCTGCAACTGAAGGACAGATTTATAATACCTGAGTGCCACTCCCGTCATCACTACCATCTCCAACATTTAGACCAAAGCTCCCATTATTGTCCTCATCATTGCTACCGCTGTTGTTGTCAGACTTCTCGACGCTTTTTGATCTCACAGATTTTTGAGTTTGTGTTCCACTCTCACTTCCACTACCACTAGACTGAGGAAGCAGAAAATTAATCTCTTGGCAAAGAAAACTAAGAAAACATAAAATGTAATCAATGTCTCTCTGCTTTCTTTCGTTTTTTTGCTTTTAACGAACTAGTACAAGTAGAAGTTCTCCTAATAAATGCTGGTCTTAGATGTTACCTTCTTCATACAATTGAAAAATAGATTAATGGAACATGCCTTTTCAGTTTCGAATATTTTATCTATTTTCTTGGAAATAAAACAGGAAACAAAAGAAAAACTTGCTAGTACAGCGTTTGTAATCTCTACTTATAATAGGGAATCTAAATCTGAAGTAGGAAGTTAATGACTCACACTATGGCATCTCCTCCAAACATGCTGCCAAAGGTTCTTTAGCTCATTCTTTCGAATAGGTTTAACTAAAAAGTCAACGGCACCTTTAGACAAACACTTAAAGACTAGATTCATTGAATCCTGAGATGACATCACTGCATGAAGATATCATCAAAAATAGCAGTTAAAAGTATCTACCTGAAAGACCTCAAAGTGAACACAATAGTGAAAGTGCTAGAACAATAAACAAAATGCAGGAAAGACTGGAGACTTACTGATTACGGGAACATTTTTACGTGTTTTGTGGCTCATAATCTTGCTCAAAAGAACAAGGCCAGATAAGGAAGGCATTCCCACCTCAGCCAATATAAGATCGATATGATTGGTCAAATCTTCTAGTATCCTCCATGCTTGTAATACATTTGCAGCTTCAATAACTGGGAAATGAAGTGAATATTTAGGTTAGCATAGGCTACACCAGCCCCTATATTTCACCAGATAATTAATTAGTTGAGTGTTCCAGAATGAAAGAGCTTGTCGCAGGCATTAATAAAGATATCTCTTATAGAAAGAAAAGAAGAGGAGATGAATCAGACATAAAAAAAACTGGTAAGACATAAATGGATATCATAAAATCTCATCATTAAAATATAACCAAATACAAAGTCTATTGCTACTTGAATAGACAAGATGCAAAGTACAATATGAAAAATTCTCACTTAAACTCCTAAAAGCAAGCTGTACCAGGCTTAGCTTAATTTGGCTGTCAACAAGCAATATGTGTGTGTGAGAGAGAAGCTAATTATCAAATCAGTCTGGTTGAGAAATCAGTTCTCCTTCCATGTGGCATGAAATACTACTAAGTTGCATGTATGAGAAATTTAATAATTTATAGAATAATGTGAATAACCTCCTAACTATGACAACAATATCCAAGATATTCTGAGGCAACATCCTTGAAAGACTTGAGTCACTCACCATCATAACAGCAATTGCGCAGAAGTGCAGTGACAACATGGCGAGTAGAATCATCTTTTTCTATAAGCAGAACTGTAACCGTTGTTAGATGAAGAAACCTCTGCCAGTGACACATTGCATTTTGTGGCTGTTGCTGTGCCATTTGCCGCATGGCAGGAGCCTGAACAGCTCCAACATGATCATCTTTCACATTTTGTGCAATCTTGTTAACTTTCAGTCCATCTTCTTCCAGCATCACATGTTCCTCAGGGACAACACTATTTATAGTTCTCTTGTTACCATCATAGAGCCGATGATTTAGTTCCCGTAAACCTCTGTCACCATCACTAGCAACATTCATCTAGACACTTATGTAAATCAGATTACAAAAGACTGGTAACAATATGGACAGTCCAAGGATGGAACAGCAAAATCTCCTTCAATTCAAAAAACAAATAGTACATACTTCGTCTTCGAAAAGGCAAACTTCTGCAAATACAGGCAGTTCAACCTAAAACACGAACGGAGATCCATAACTAAAAAAATAGTTTAAAAAAACCACAAAAAAACGTTTAATCCTTTTAATCTTCAGAAACCAACTCCACACTCCCTAAGCTGCTTATACACTGTAGAAAACAACAGAGTACCCCATCAAACTAATCAACCAGAATCCAACCATTAAGTTCAACCAAGTAAAACTCCCACAATTTTCCTCGTTTTAAGAAACAAACCCACAATAGTACAAAAACAAGCTTAATCTTACACATAAACATGTAAGCACAAGTTAATTTTAAATTATTAAAATAAATAAGTACAAGTTTTAAAGACTTCTATGCCAAAACCCTAAAATCTGCTCCTAAAATTAAAAGCAAAGTTTTTTTTCTAATACTAACCAAAACCTAATCAAAAGGTATAATCATTTATAAGTAAACTACTGAAATAATATTTTTGAATACTCTACGGATAAAAATTTCTTTGCAGCTCAAAAAATGAAATCTACAACAAAAGGTAATGGAATTCAATAACAGGAAACTATTCAAATCTGGCATAAAGTTAAAGAACTTACAGGTATTGCAGATGAAGATAATCCTCAGCAAATCTTCAACTAACCACCATTATTTAGCTGGACCGAAAACATGTTTGAATTTAACAATAACATTTAGCAAAATTTAAGCAAAATAATAATAATTACAAAACGTAACTTTTACATTAAAATTAAAATCTTCAGTCTAATACCAAAAAATTCTGAAAATTTATTGCATATTATTTTTTTTTTTGAAAAATAATTTGACTGCCTGAGAAATAGAGCGACTCGGAAGGAACAGATACAGGCGACCTTTTGTTTGGGCGACGCTAGAGCGAAGAAGATATTGTTTAGACGAGCCCAGCCACGCTGACGTGGATAAAATGGAGGTATGGAACGTTCCAGAAATTATACGTTGGACGGCGATATTTCCACGTGGCACGAAAATTGGGGGCCGATGGGATGCTGGGCTTGGACAAGATCCAAAGCCGGGAGCTCAATTGTCACTATAGCATCTCTAAAGATCTTGGGCTCTCGTGTGAGTCACGTGGCGTGTGAAGTGTGGGGAATATCGAGACGGGGGATAACGTCGTTTTCACAGACGTCAAAGGCTGCGTTGCTCATTTATATCTGTTGGGTTTATGCCGTTATTGTTTGAAGTGTGGCCGTGACGACGTTGAATATGTTGCGTTAAATGACGGGAGTAGCCTTGTTATTACAAAGGCTTAATAGCAAAATAAGTGTCTAAACTATACACGTGGCTTATTTTTTTTGCCTATACTATTTTTAACTTTAAATAAGTGTTTAAATTTTAATTTTTGTCATTTTAAATGTCTGACTGTTAAAAAGTTGTTAGTCAATTAAAATATGACATGTGACATGTTTTAATTTTAATTTATTTTAATTAATTTTTAAATAAAAATCAAAATTCATTTTTTTTAAAAATATATCAGTTTTAAATTTTTACAAAATAGTCTCAAATCTCTACCCAAAAACCAAAATCTCCAAATTATCGTCGTTGTCGCCGTTGGCTGCTTCGCCAGAGACCACCACTACAGTCATTGGACCACCACGACTATTTCTCCCAACCACTCATCGTCGATAACCGACGGTAGGTGTGCCAATTGGCTTTATTTTTGCGAGTTTGGCTTCCTTCGACGTTAGGAAGCCGATCGACACACCTACCGTCAATTACCGACGATGGGTGGTTGGAAGAATGGTCGTGGTGGTCCGATGACAGATATAGTGGGCGGCGACGTGACCATCGGCGGCCGAATCGGTTGGGAGTTAGGTATTTCGAATTTGGGGGCCATTTTGTGAGTTTTTGAAATTTTAATTTTTTTTAAATTAAAAATAAATAAATAATAAAAATATTTATAAAAAAGTAACGGTAGTTAACGGCTAGGCACCTAAAATAACTGAAATAAAAATTCAGCACCTATTTAGAGCAAAAAAATAATTTAAGCACTAAAAAAGAGCTACATATATAGTTTGTGCACCTTAAGGCTATTACAAAATGACAAAATTATCCGCAAATTTTGGCTTGAACTTTAACTATGTGAAAATATCTAGGTGAGTGTTTGATACAGCGTGATCACGAGTCTTTTGATAATTAAATTGGTGTTTGCTTTACTTATGAAATTAATTTTTTTAATGGTCTAAAGTTGATTATAAGGTAATATCTGTTCATACACATTCTTAATTATTTAACATGACAAAATGATTTAAACTTGTATCTCATATGATGAATGTCATTCGTTTTTCTACTGGGACACTTGTTGGGTTCACTAATGATATTAACTTAATTATACACTTAATAATATATATCTATATATTGAATTTATCCTAAGTATTTGTTAAGTGTTATTTATTTTGTTAATTTTTTTAAACTTCAGGGATAATTAGTCTTAAAATTGTATTAAATAGTTAATTATTTTTTATAAAAAAATGCCCCACATTATGTCTTTTAAACTCGTAAATTACATTAATTTTATGTTGATTGTTGTTATGCCGATGTGGTCGTAAACGGTGCATAACATGCCATTTCACATTATTATGCTGATTTTGTTGATAAAGTGTTTAATATATTAAAGGTATTTATTTTGTTAAATTGATTTATTAGTATTTAATAAATTAATTAATTTTAATAATTATTTTTTGTCAGTAAAAAAGTTAAATAATCTATAAACAGGCGATTTTTCCACTCAGCCAAAGTTGGAAACACAATCAGAATAGAATGCCATCATTTAAAATAAGTTAATTTGGATTTGTGTAGTCCCATATATAATATAAATTTCTAACCACTTTTGTAATCCTTCTTTGAAGTTGCGAGTTCCATGGCACCAATGAGGAACAGACACGCCTTTCCCACACACAAATTGCAATAATAAAGCTTTTGAATAGGAAGGAACAAGTGGGATGATTTTTCAATTTTTTAATTTTGTATGATTCGTATATCTAAAAACTTTTTATTTTTTTATGAAAATTAAAATGTCAAACTTAGAGATGCAATTCGATTGGTAGATTTGATATTTGAGAATATTCGACTATTTTACGGAGTTAGAACGAATATGAATATACACCATCATATATATATATATTTATTTCTAAAGGAATCTCGATGATTTAATTTTTTTTATAAAAATAATATTATCATGTCTCGATGATCTAACTTTTAATAGATTTAAATATTCGATGCACTTTATATGTATGGTTCTCCCTCGTCCACTCACGTGACGCTTTCCCAGCACATTCCATGGTCATATGAAAAGTCAACTTTTGGTTTAGGATCCGATCGGACGGTGAATAGGTCTGGATCAAATTAATTTCTTTTCGAAGTTTCAGGTTCCACGTATCGTGATTTTCCTATTAACTTCTATTGAAGTCCACGACGTTAAACAAAGGGAAATGAGGTGGACTTAATTTATTAAATTAAATATTAATTTATTAAAAACAACTGACATTATTAGTTAAATGCATTCTATTTAATAAAAACTCTTTTTGCCATTAAAATTAATGAAAAATAAATAATATTAAATGGTTTCAAAATAATAATAATTAAATTTTAAAATAAACTAGTAGTTTAAATTAATTAGTGACCCATGTCAAACAAATTTTTAATTTAAAATTTAACGACTTCAATCCACAACTGTCACGGGGACTATTAAGGTAATGCCAAATATCATATTAAATTTTTTAGTAAGTAGAACATATAAAACAAATATATTATTTATTTAATTAAATACATAATTAATTTTATTATAAATTGAGGCAATTTGGCAAAAAGTTGTCTTCAGGGGCTAATTAGACACAAAATCCAAGGACCAATTTGATAAAAAAATATTATGTTTAGGAGCTAATTAGACAAAATCGGAAAATTTTGGAGGAAACTTTGTCAATTTAACAGAAGTTACCAAATTTAGAAGCCAAATTGTATACAAAGAATAATTTTCAAACTTCATTCCAGTATACATTAAACCTTTTAACTTGACTTTTTTATATAAGAAATAATTTGTTGCTTTTATCTTCACTTTGTTAATTCTTTTTCACTTTTTAATGCATGTGTGTGTAAAACAGCCAACCAAATCTTTATTATTATGTTAATCTTAAAGTAGTGCCAGTGTCAAAGACTGAATGATTAGAGCCATCCTTAACACATAAAAAAGTGTAGATTTTTTTCTCCATTCAGCAGATTGGATTATCGCGGCCACCATTGTCGTATGATGATTGTAATATAATATGCGCAATTAAAAGTAAGTATATTTGTCGATCAAGTAATAAATTAATAAGTAGAGTGTTAAACTCACGGGGATTGGAGTGATAAACTCAAACAATCACACTTAAAAATTAGTGAAATAATAATAAGATGATATGGTGATAAAGACTACTCCATTTGTCCTAGTAAAATTGTTATTTTTCTGTTTTAAAATTGTCTCACTCAAATTGTCACTTTGAAAAACTCAACCAATTTTTTTAACACAATTTTACTTTTCTATCATTTTTTAGTTTTTTAACATAAACAAAAGTTAACTTTCTAAGGGCAAAATTGTCATTTCAATTATTTTATACCATATAACTTTTTCCCCTAAAACTTCGTGAAAAGTCAACATGTAACACAATTAGTGAGACGAAAGGAGTATAAACTAAATGCTATAAAAAGTAAAAATGAAGCAATGATCCAAAGACAAACAGATGTTGTAGCAAAGATTCAGATAATTATGGATGATAGGTTTATTGCTTAGGAACTATGCTAATTACCGTTCGAATGTTATAACAGTTGACAATACTTGTCTGCGTAAACCAATTAAATCTTCATCTATCCGGCAAGGTTTTCTAAAAACTCCTAGACTCTTTCGATACCTAGAAGTAACAATAAGAAGCTATGGTAATACATGTCTGAATGAACCCTAACAACTTATTGTTTATTCAAGTTCCCCTTATTAGTTGTTGAAATCCTAAACTTATGTCTAAGTCGGATTAGAACCTAAGTTAATAGCTCAAGCTCCATTGTTCATATTTGTCTAACTTAACTCTCTCAATATTAAGCCATAAATCAATAATTAAAAGGACTTTCTCGATAGCTCTTACAATAATTATGCATGAAGAACAATGAATACGATAGATAAATGAAAAGGCTACAACATTGAATAAGTAATTAAATCATAAAATCCTAAAACAATAAAACCCAACAAAAGTATTTAACTCATGTCTGAGCAAATAATATCCATAATAAAAACAATAAAAAACATGGCAGTCGATAAAGTAAGAGAGAAAGAGAATCAGAGTGTCATGAGATTTCTTCTTCGTGCTATCGAACTGTTGCTGTAGTGCTTTAAACTCCTAAAGCCTCTCTCGATAGCTTTTCGCCGCTTGGAGACTCTTCTTAACCTTCGGCAATGGTGGTTCTTCGACGAAGAAGACAAAATGTTGTTCTCTCTTGAATAAAAGCTTCTCTGCGTATTTGTGCGTTAAGTGCAGCCTCCCTTTTGTAGCGACTAATTTTGAAAATTCCCCTAGTGTCACTTGGAAGAACCATGTTTTGATTTTTTTTAAATGTTTGGAAAAATGGTTGAAAGATGATGGAGTCGCCACTGGTCACTTGGTTTAGGTAGACCGGACACCGAAAGGTAACCAGAGAAAAACGAGTTCGGGAGTCGGTTACGCGTGGGAAAGGGTTCACACCCCCACCACGCCCGAAATCGTTACCTAGTCGATACGAGTTGCCTTAATATTGGAAATTGCGAGTTTGAATTTAATTTAATTTAAAATTCGTTTATAAATGCGAGTTAATTTTAAAGACCCTATTACTCGAAAAATAAACAAAGACTACCACCGATGCCTCCGGTACTAGCCAAGTTTACCCTCTAATAATAGGACACCGCATCAACAAGTAATATATCCGAATGCAACATAAGATACAAAACATGGCATACATGGATAGCAAAAAACAAGGCAAAATAAATGCCAAACAAAATGGCATAAAACAATGTAAAGGCAATAAAGATTGTGCGAAATGAAGGAACTAAAGTGCATGAAATAAATATATACAGACATATATGTACATATATTATAAAGCATGAAGGTACTTATATATATATATATAATACGAAACAATGGCATATGTTACATAAATGCAGTGTAAGAAAGATGTTATAAACATGAAATAATATGTATATCGATACAAAGGAAACTATATAATATACAAGCAATAGCAAGAACTGTAACGTATATATGCACATATATATATAATACAAAACTATAGTATATACATAAATAAAACAGAAACCATAATATAGATACATATATGTATGTACGTAAGATAAAAAGACCATAGTACATATATATATTAGTATGACATACGGACTAAAATTAAAGGGAATATGGGGACAGGGACCAAAACTGCGATCAATCATTGGGATTTCGGATTAAAATTGTGAAGAGAAGAGACAAGATTGTAAACATTTTAAAATTTCCAAGAACCACGGAGATGAATAAAAAGGGCGGAGGGATTTAATGAAATAAATATCCCAATTTTCCATATGGGTATAAAACTCAAAATTAGTCAAAAAAAAAAAGTCATTTTGATCGTGAGTTTAAACCAAAAAAAAAAGAAGAGAATTTCTCTCTGAAATTGTTCTTCCCTCGTCCCTTCAGTCTCCAGAGATCGGCGAAAGCCGCCGCATTTTGCCGCGTCGGTCAGCGGCCGGTGAATCCAAAACAACTCGAAACAAACTTCTTTTTTCTTTTTAAATTCGAATCCAAGCCCCAATTTTCGAAATAACACCCCCTCTTTCTCAAATCTAAAAAAGCGAAACAAAAATTTGAAAACCCCAAAAACTTTTGCAATCTCGCTACTCCGATGACCATCGACGAAGAAACGAGGTCCCCAGCGATCTCCCCTTTTTTAAAACAGGTATACTTCTTTTTAAAAAACCCTAAAACTCCTCTTTTTTTTTATTCGAACTGTAAAATAGAAAAAACAAAATACCTCTGAAATCTGATATTTTTTTGTATTGATTGTTGATAACTGAGTAAATTACAAGCTTTTTTTATTTTCCCTCTTTTTTCTCTCTATTTTTTTCAGTCTCTAAAAAAATCCCTCCCCTGTTCTTGTTATAGATCCGAATATATAAAGGAATCAAGCTTTCGTTTGGTCATGCTTAATTGAAGTTCCCGGATTTCGTGGGGTTTGCCAGCCGAGTGATTAAGGCTTAGGGTGGGTGGTGATGATGGTTGCTATGAGGATATTGGATTTGGTGGCTAAATAAGTTATTAGGTTTAGGGTTGAATTTTGGGTTTTGACTTAGGGATAAAGTCTTTTTAAGACATGGTTTATTTTGGGGTTTGGTTTAGGGTTGTCACCGGTGGGAAGATAACGGTTGATGGAGGCATCGACGGCTGCTTGGGTGCATGAAGACAGCAGCGACCGCTGATGACAACGACGGTGGCAGAAACATAATGGTGACTAACGGCTAGGGTTTTTTTGTGTATTAGGGTTTCCATAATATATTATGTATATGGGTTGCGTAATAGTTTGGGCCTGATGTAAATGGGTTTTGAAAGGGTTTAATTGTAAACAAAGATCATGTGGACGTTGGTTTAATGAAGTTGAGTTCTTTTTTTATTTGGTTTATTTAACCCGGACGAAAATAGAGTATTGTAGCTTTAATTGTTGCCCTTAACGTCTTTATATAAAAGTGGCTTTCTTAGAGTTTTAAAAACCCTAAGTGCAAGTAATTTTTTTAATGAGATCTTACTTTTCTACTTCATTAATTGCTCAATAAAAGAATATCTTATCACATGCTTTTAATAGAGTGTCATATGATCCAACAAAGAGGATCTTTGCTTTCCACATCATTAATGACTCAATAAAGGAGAGAGAACTACACATTAAATCACATTAAAAGATTCAAGATTTGTCTCCAACGTCACAGCATCCCGTCCAACGCAAACAACACTAAAAACTACTATCTTTTCCATTAATAGCATCAATATAAATAAACATTAAGCTCAAACACTATAACTCCATAACTAAATGCAAACTACTCCTAAATGCAATTAAATGAACCTAAACAAATGCAAAAGTTAAGCTAAAAGGGTATGCAAAATAGGTTATTTAAGCAGTCATCACCATACGGTGGAAGAAACTTTTAAGTAAAAGAAAAAAAATCTAATAACAGGTAGCCGGCGTAGTTTGGCATTCGATCATAACTCTCACGAGAGACGGTGATGAATGTAAAGTGACTGAGGTTGGTGAAAATTAGGACAACAGCAAAATTCTTGAAATTCAATATCAACAAATAAGATTTCAGATGAAACTAACACCATTATAGCATATTCAATAGAAGTTACCAGTTACTACTCTGGGGTTCTAAAGTTCTAAATGCTGGATTAGATATCTCATGACGTTTAAGGAAAACTTTCCTTCCCGTTTATATGTATGGGACGGTCTATCTTATACTGCCGAAACTCAGCCAGTCAAGAGCTGGATATGGCTCCCACAGTTTCATTATTACAGCTGTGATAACTTACTGCCTGGCTATAATAGAGCCAACCAGCTCGGCCAGCTGCAAGGATGTTAAAGTATCATGCAAATACAGCAACAGATTAACTACAAATCTGCAGAGTGGCAAACAGGGACTGCTAAACAGTCTTTTGTCAGATTCAACTTGCTAATCATAAGAGATCACGAGATAAGGGAATATGGGGACAGTGCCGCACAATGATTTTGCCAGTATTGAAGCATTGAAAGCTAAAACATATTGTAATATCTTGTGAATGCAAAATTGATGAGTACGCCACCCCAGCATGCATGCAAAGAATATTAGACTCACGTATAAAAGGACGGTAGTATGTTATGCTGCAAGAGATTGTCTTTCCTTGAAATCATCAAAGTTAAGAACCTCCAATAACTTTGGCCATGATTCAGGGATACCTCCTGGCAAATCGAATTCCATCAATTTTACCTTGTTGCAGTAGTAGTCCTCCAAAGGCCGACTCTGTGACCACAATCAAATAGCAAAGCATGATCATAAGTGAGAGAAGAAATCGAATTAGCAGTAAAGAGGGCCTGAAAATGCATATTTTAATTATTTCAACCCAATCCCAAAACTAATGTTAATGTCAAACCCTTTACAATGTAATTAAAGAATTGCTAAAAATTTACCAGAAAAGAATATGCAACTTTGCTACCGTTAAGGAACGTTGATAAGTAAAGAAGAAAATTTACAGGATGCTAGGAGAAGAATAAAATTCTACTGTTAGGGTTCAACAAATTTCATCGCCGTTCAACTAACATTTCCACGAAACCCAGTACAAAGAATGAATCGATACCTTCTCATTGTATATACGGAATCTCACTTTCACCATTTCTTCTGTATCATCTGATATAGTAATTAGCTTTGACATACAACTTGAGGGAGGAAGAAGGGGAGCCATACTAATTCCTTGTTTCCCGTCTTCAAATTCACATTCATGGAAGCCATATTGAAAATTTTCCCACACTGACTGCACATTCTTCTACCAAGACATTTCTCAATCAAGACACTCTCCGGAAGCCTCTGGTTTACAACCAATTCAATGTCCGTTACGCCTTACAATATTTCCTAAACAACACCAACTCATATTTGAGCACAAAAATCGAGAATGGGAAGAAATGGTAAAATTCAAATTCTCACCGCTCGGTTCACCTTTAGCTTCCCCAGCTTCAAGTCTTTCGACAATAAACTTATTATAATTTCATCCGAAACCAATTTTCCTTGGTTTACACTTTCCGTTAGCTGCATCCAAGCAATAAACCAACAACTTTGCGTCCGAAAACAGATATATAAAAATTACTATTAATTTCATAAGGAACAAACTTGTTTGCAGAGGGATGAGGCGAGTTATTCACGGACATGATCGCCCGTAGCACTGAAGAGGTAGTTGGCGTAGGTTCATTTGCCGACGCTTGAGATCCAAGAAACACCCATTGCGTTCCTTTCCTTCGGATTTCGGCGCGTGATCTTGTAGCTTCCGATGGGAGAGGCCAGGTATGGATTGGATTCACGGCAGCTGAAGAAGAATATAAGTATGTCCTTGCGTGAGAAATAGCTGAGGGTTTCGAAAAGATGGTGATGGCCGCCATAGAATGGAACAGATAGGTTCACCGAACTGAGTTTTAGAGTATTCTTTTCCTTTCCCGCCTCAACCCTAATTTTCGATTAGATAAATTAGAAATTTCATCATTCAACTTTTTGTCACTCTTATTTTTGTTATTAAGTTTAATTTTTTTTTAATTTAATCATTAAATTTTGATTTGCTCTTAAATTGGTTACTTGAATGTTAAATCAAAAAAAGAAGGACGAGATAGTAACCTTGTGTGCTGAGTAGACTGTTTTTTTTAGACATGACAGTCACATGTCATTCATATTATTTCTTTCGTTTTTTTTTTAAAGATATTTTTTTACAGTTTTACCTTTTTGTCATACTAATGTTAAAATAACCATTCTTTGGTGTATTCTTTGACCGGTTAAGACACTAATAAATTCTTCTCATCATCTCCTACTACCCTATCAATTTAGATTTTTCCAAAATGACTTTAAGACTCATCAAACTCAACCCAAAACTCAAAATGCACAAAACCCTAAGCTACTCTAATCTACAATATCCACTATTTGATTAGTTTGAAATCATGATATACTAATAGCTTCCTCCTTCTCCACCCTCCCATCATTTGAAGTTGGAAGAAATTCTTTAGTTGTTGAGAAATCAAAAGAAATAAAAAAAACTAAAGAATTTTTCACAAAAAAATAAAGAATAATTTGGGGCATTTTATTTTTTTACAAAAATTATCAATCGAACCGGTTAAAATTTAGTTAATTTGTCCGGTTTTCAAATTAATCGAATTTTGTTATAAGTTTTAGATTTTGTTTTTTTCTTTAGTTAGATTATATTAATTTGCGTATTTTTTTCATTTTGGGGTTAAAATTAGTTGGTTCTTGACATCATAATAGGTTTGAGTTTAAAATAGTTGGGTCTCTTAACTAACATATTAATGAATTTGGACTTAATATATTGCCGCGACTATTTTTGGAAAATCGAAAATGTGTGAAAATAGCCTGACGATCGATCTTTTAGAAAATTAGGGTTTTTGGCCATTTTTAATTAAGTCTTGCTTAAAAAAACACTTTGGAGTCGCCACCGATCACTTCGAGGTTGACTAGACACCGAAAAAACAAACCAGAGATTCTGTCTTCAAAATTAGGTTCGGGAGTCGATTACGTGTAGGGAAGGATTAGCACCCCTACGAACGCCTGTTATCGGTAGCTTTAATTTTACGTAGCATTTTGGCATTTCGAATAATTATTTGAATTTAATTTATCCCATAATTATTAATTGAGTTTAAATTTCGAATGCAGATATCCTTTTATAAGGAAATTCATTTTGTTCGAATACGAGATTAAAAGCACCTCGTTAAGTGGCACCCATATTCATATTTAAAAATGAATTTCCAACATAAAAGGTTTTTAATTAATGATATTTTATTGTCTTGTCAATTTTAAGTACTAACCCTAAAAAGGCTCTAGTTAATTAGTTATTTAAAGCTATGAATATTAATTAATTTAATGGCTTTCATGTGAAAATGCCAATTTCTTGAACACCTTCCATATATTTAAAGCCCTTAAATTAATCATATTTCTAATTAATTAATCTCTCTAATTAACTAAAGCTCTAGCCCTAATTAAGGCTCTAACAATTTATTATTTAATTATAAGTGAAAATGTATATCGAATATACATCATTATGACCAAGGCTGAGATAACACCCCATTGTAAACAATGGAACACCATCCAGATTTGAACCTCAAAAATTCTATTCAATATACATATTTAATTAACTACAATGTATTAATTATTAATGCCAATTAAAGAAATAATTAATATTCAATTTTAGGTGTAATATATTAAATATATTCATTAAAATTCATGTTGAGATAACACCCCATTGTAAACAATGGAACACCATCCAAATTAGGATTTTAAAGTTTATATTTAATATATTTTTAATTACTATAATTATCTTAACTAATTCAATTATTGAATCCTAATTAGAGAAACCTAGGTTAAAGGCTCTAATATTTAATTAAAGACTAAATGTATTTAATTGTCTAAAAACTATATGCTCAATTTAAAACATGCATAACACATATAAATTAATGGCATTTAATTAAATAAAAAAATAATTAAACTAAATTGAAAACACATAAAAGCTCAATTATTATTAGAGGACTAAACTGAAATCATTACAAAACCCTAAGCCCAAATCACATAGCCCTAGTGACTCAATTGAGAGAAAATAAACTTAAAGGATACAATTAAGGGGAGTATGGGGACTAAACTGAAACAATTGCAAGGCCCGAGGTCAATTTTAAGGGGAATTGTGACTGAAATGAAAGATGCGCCAAAACTCCAGGGACCCAAAATGGGATTAACCCAAAACCCATAAAATTTCGCGAATCTTGGAGCCTAACCCGACCTGCTCTTGCGGATCCTCCAAACCCGCTGCCAAAATGGCAAAGTTTTGGTTAGACTATAAATTCCTTTCCTCAACCCGAAAATGGCCTTAACTCCCTTATTTTATTAAAATACACACACTCTCTAGCTCTCTCTCTCCCCTCTCTCAATTCTCTCTCGATTCTAACTCAATTTTCCCCAAAAATAAACAACCCAAACGGATCAAATTTCCATGTTCTTCATCCGTTCATCGCTAGTTCATCTATTTTCCATGCTTTGATCCACCATAAACACTAAAACACCATAAATTCTTGTTTCTATCGAATCAAACACCCAAAAATCATATGAAATCAACTTCATTTCTCCAACTTTCCTTCTTTGATCCGCTTCCAACTCCTAAACACATTCATTTTGTGTTTGTCTAAGATCAAACATCCAAACTCTTTTTAAACACAACCCTTGTTCATCCATTCTTCCATTCTCGATCCATCACCACCGTTTCTAACCTCTCTGATGTGTTCCCTGGCCGCCGGAGATGGTGCCAACTATTGTCGGTCATCGTCTCCGGTCATCTCCTTCCTCACTCCAACCACCTCCTAACTCCGACACCGTCTGCAACTTTCGGCCACCATATGATTTCAGCCGGCCGCCGCAAGGCAATTTTCGGGCTTTGCTTTCGCCCGTCCAAAACCAAAATTTCCCAAATTTTATCCTAAACCTAAATCTAATTCCCGTTTCAACAGAAACATCCATTCTTCCCCAAATCTATGCCTAATTCTACCCGAACCCAACCTTTTCGACTCCAACCATACACAAAAATAACTCCGGCCACCGCTCAGATAAGTTCTCGGCCACCGTAGCAACTTCCAATCTTATTTTATTTATTTTTATTACTGTTTTCTAACAGATTTGTTATTTTTGCAAGAATAAAGGAAAGAGGAAAAATGTACCTTCGTCGCGGTGACCATGGTGACTCCGGCGATCGATAATCTTCTCGGCGACAACGAGATTCACGGCGGTTCAGCTTCCGCACCGATTCAACCTTCGACGACGGTTGGTCTCCCGAGGTAACTTTCTCTCCCCTCATTATTATAATATTTATTAGTATTATCTTATAGTTAATTCATTACTAATCATTAATTTTGACAAAGTTTTTCTCTCTATTTATAGGGGTCAGAGCCGCTGACGTCGGACTGAGTGGGAAAGGGAGCACAATCCGTGTGCTTTGGTTCGGGCCAATGAGCATACGCCACGTGGCATTTTGGCGGGCCAAAGAAGCACAAGTGTGCTTTCTGGGTCACTTTTATCCTAAATTAGTTGTAAATGGGTGGGAAATTTAGGATTTTCAGATAGATTGTATTTGTTGGGCTATAAAATGATAAAACATGCGAGAAACAAATGTAAATTGGGCCTTGGAAATTTGTATTTGGGCTTTGGGATCTTAGGAATGTAAATTGGACTTTCATGGACATTTTGGACTATTTTGGGTTTTAATTATTTAATATGTATTTATTTAGTATTATTTATTTATTTATTATTGTTAAGCCCGTTCAAAATTCGGGTATAACATATATATAATACATTAAATATTTAATATTTTTGGTTAATTTAGTTAATTAATCGATTTGAAAAACGAATTAAACTATAATCGAACTTTGAAAAATCTTTAACTATTAACCGACCGAACACCTGATTAACTGACTAATTAGCTGAAGTAAATTTTGGTTCGGTCGGTTAATTCAGTTTTAGCCGAAACAGTGAACACTCCTACACTTATCTTCCACACTAAGAGAAAGGAGTTTTTTTATAGGTCAGGTTTGTTATTCTTGACATAAAAGTACAGATGGACCAAGAGAGTGTTGGGGCGGTCGTATCCCTAAAAATTACAAATTTTTATATTGATCTAATTTTGTATCCCTAAATTTTGTAATTTCTCGTCTCTAATTTTCTAATATAATCTTTTATAAACTCACATCCCTTACATAAAATCATATGTTCCTTCTTTCATGAAAAATAGGTGTCATGTTAAACAATAGACGAAAGTAGAGTTACTTTTGTTGTTGAAAATAAAGATACAAGTGTTATACGTTAATGTGCTATCAGTCTATCATGAATATAAGTGTTATTTGTTACTATTACATTTCATTTGTAAATCTTTGAAGCATTAGTAGTAGTTTTGAAATGTTCAAACACAATGGAAAGCTCGTGCGGGTGAATTTTGAACTGTATTCTTAGTGAATAGTACCTTATATTTATGGTTAAAGCTTGGAAATATGAAACGCTGGTGCTCAACCAATTTTAGTGAATAGTATAGAATTGGAATGCATGCAATCTGTGACGCTTTTTTGGCACTAATATTTCCTTGTTTATGCTGATTATTTCATCTTCAAACCAATGATTTTATTGCTGATAAGTCGAGTATCTCAACTAAACCTACTGCTATGCGGAAGCTCATGCCGTGACAACGATGAATAATTGGACATAGACGAGTTTAAGTTGCTATGTGCCTATTGCATATCGCCTGCCCTTCATATATAAGAACATTTTTCTTTTAAGACAAAAGATCGTATGACAAACTGGGACGAATCCTCAAGAAAAAAATTCACATTTATTCGTCTATATAAAATTTTTAAAAATTTATTTATTTATGAATTTAGCCCTCCTACTTTCTATATTTTCCTTCCAAAGTTTAAATCTTAATTCCCTTCCTGATGACAAGCTTAAGGTTCAGCAGTAACCTAGGAAAAGTTGGAAACAAACAAGAGTGTAGTTTACGACACTCAACTCAATAATGCAAAACCGACAAACATCTCAATGGTTCTTCAAAGGCTTAATAATCAGAAAGGTGCCCACCTTATAATCGTTTTTTCAGTTTGGCACTTAACATTTTTTTTGGCCATTTTGGTGCCTAACATTCTCAACGTTACTCAAATAGGTGTCCAGCCGTTACTGTCCGTTAATTTTCACTGTTAACTTCCATTAAGTGTCATGTATCAGCTTCTTAAAATTCCAAAATTATATTTAAAAATAAATAAAAATTAATACATTTGAAAAAACCCAAAATTATCCTAAAATTTTCTAATAATCCCAAAATAGTCCCCAAATCCTTAACCTCCCAAATCCGGCCACTATCATCGGCGTTGGCCGCGTTTCCGACGACGGAATGAAGCGCCCTCCCCTCGCCGAACGACCCACAAATCGTTCATCATCTGTTATGCTGCCGTTTGTCGTAAATTATTAGAATGAACCATTCGATGATTTTGACGTTTCACACGGCGTCGATCGATTTCCGACGACAAGGTAATAGGGTAAATATTTGCAATAGTCCGGCGAAAGATGTGATGGCCGACGGTGTGGCAATCGGCGGTGAAATCATCCTAAATCAGAATTTAGGGTTTGGGTGTTAGGTATTTTAATTTTTAGAACTATTTTGTGATAATTTTGGGTTTTTTAAGTTATTAATTTTTTATTTATTTTAAAATATAATTTTAAAATTTTAAGAAGCTGACACATAACATTTAACGAAAATTAACAATAAAAATTAACAAACAATAATAACTGAGCATCTATTTAAGTAACGTTAAAAACGTTAAGCCTTCTTAAAACGAGAAAACGAGTTCAACTTCCACTTAGAAACAGCAGCCCCCACAGAACACTGCTCAATGTCTCAATGTTGTTGCGTGCGGACCAATTCATGTCCTTTTCCCCCACGATTTAGCTACTTAGAATCAAACTAAATTCATGGGCCAGACAACAGCCTGCTTCAAAGAAACTTTTACATTAATGTTTAAATTTGAATTAATCCCATCAGACAATATGCTTCTGCTCTTTATATAGTATAAAATATCTCATTTAATAAAGTCCAAATCGGACCAATTTGGTCAGTAATCTCTAGAGCTGATGATTAAAAATTTTCAGTTGGCATCCTTCTCTCTTCTTTAGATATTGGTTTCATATCCATTAAGAGCAAATTCTCCATCCATTCTCTTAGGTAGAAATTATTAAAAAAATCAAACGATTAAAAAAATCCTATCCAAAGACATGTACGTTTTACTCCCCCATTTTCTTAAAATTATAATTATGCACTGAAGGAATTAGTCAAGGACATATACATTTTACTCCTATGAGGTTAGAGAAGAAAGATTTAGAGTAGTGAGTAGAATTAGTCAAGGACGCAATCTATATTTGTCGGCTCAATGAAAAAGTTTGTTCACCTTTAACGGCAACAGATGCTGTTGAAAAACCATGCTAGTTTCGTAATACAATTTCTATTAAAAATTATTTTTATTTAAATTATAAAATTTAAAATATAAATCACACGTTTTAAATTTTTAAACTCTAAACATAAGTTCATAAACCCTAAATTGAACCTCATAAATTCTAAAATATACAAATTTGTATTTAGTTTACACATAGTGTGTATCAAACAATTTTTCATATTGAGTTGTTTTTTATACACAAACTGCGTATAAAAATTACATAACACTTTTAATTTAAACTATAAAATTTAAAATCTAAATTTTTTACTCTAAAATCTTAAATTCTAAACCCCGACTTATAAGTATAAACTCTAAAACTTTAAACTAAACACTTAAATCCTAAAATGGACAAATTTGTGTTTAGTTTACACAATTTGTGTGTTAAATAATTTTTTTATATGGAGTTATGTTTTTATACACAAGTTGTGTAACTTTTTTACACAGTCATTCCTATTTAAACTATGAAATATAAAATCTAAATACTTCACCCTAAAACCA
Source organism: Hibiscus mutabilis (assembly GCA_019671005.1). Lineage (NCBI taxonomy): Eukaryota > Viridiplantae > Streptophyta > Magnoliopsida > Malvales > Malvaceae > Hibiscus > Hibiscus mutabilis. The sequence goes on along the minus strand of CM033740.1, from coordinate 40,024,005 downwards.
TAAAACCATACATCAAACTCTAAACTTTGAACCTTAAACATAAATTATTGATTAAGTTTAATAGATTAATTTAATAATTATATTATATTTTTAAATGTGATTTTCTTAGGAGTGGTTTTGACTAGAAATGGAATAATTAAATTATACATCATTTACATGATTATTTTTTCTAATCAACGTAGAATAGTTGAAAACATTAGTTTATAGGTTATATTTTGATACACGAGCTGCGTAAAAAAAATTTACACAACCCTTCATATTTAAACTATAAAATTTAAAACTTAAATTCATAACCCTAAAATCTAAAAAATCCTAAATTCTACACCCTACAATCCAAATTCCTAAACCCTAAACTCAACCTAAATCCCTAAGCCCTAAAATTAAAAGAATTGTGTAAACTAAAACTTACATAAGCTTGTAAAGTATTTTCCTTAGTTTATATTATAATATCATTAATTTGATATAAAAAATCTTGATGTAAGAATCTGTAACGAGATACTAATACGTGTGAAATTGAAATTATATTGTAACGACTAGGGGTGTTCAAAAATACTCGGCCCGAATTATTCAACCCGTCAACCTGTTTACCTGATTAAAAATTACTGAATATTTATAATAAAAATACTCGAATTTGTGGGACGTATACCCAGCCCGCTATTTTTTACGGGTTTCCGAGTCATGCCCGGGTCACAAAATTTCCCTTAAATTGGTACCCGACTACCAGATACCCGATTTCCTTTTTACTTTATTTTTATTTTTTACTAAAAGTTAATTATTCTTAACATCATTTCCTTAAATAACTTAATATAGATTTAATTTAAAAAAACTGATAATTTCCAAATAACTCAATTTTAATATCATTTCCCTATATTAACTTAATACTGTATAAATTTATGGTAAAAAATAATTTTATTAACTTAATATGATTTTATTAAATCATTTCCCTATATTAACTTAATCTAAATAACACTATTTCCCTATATTAATTCTTAGGATGAGTTTACTTGGGCGTCGCACACTACTGAAAACCATTAACGCAATACACCACTGAACACTATTAAATTTTTTAATAAAGATTAAAAATCTTAAGGACTAGACTTATAATTCTTAGGAAGATTTACATGTCATTAAAATTTTTCCAACTCACCAGTAGTCTACATTCCATGTCACCTTCCCTTCATTCTTCCTGCTTACAAAATAATCCTTCCACTGTAACCAATCACTCATTTTTTTCCTTTTTTTTTCAACTTTCAAAATCCAAATAAAAAATAATCGCCAGAATTATGAAATTCTATGGGGGAAAAGCTATCAACATTGCTTGTTCTCATGTTTTCATACCTTTCAATGCCCAAACGTTTTTCTTTAAATTAAAAAGATGAAGATTTGAGAAGAAAAAAAAATTAGACTTCCCTAATTTGCAGTGAGAAAATTTTTAATTCCCAAATTTCCCCTTAAGTTAATTACCCGAACCAACATTTTCTCATGAAAATTTTAACAAGTAATTAAATTTTTTAAAAATTACTTTTTGTTTGGGTTTCTGAAAAATGAGAAAGATCAGTATTATGATATATGTGATTGGTTGCAGATTTGCAATGGAAGGATTTTAGAGTGAAAGATAAAACTGATAAAAATAGTAGACAATTTGCATAAAGATTTTAGAGTGGTTCGACTACCCAACCGAGTCTAGATTCACTATCTTAGCATACTACTAAGAAATTTTCAATTCACTATTGAATTCTTTCCTTTTTACCGGGATCAAGAGACAACCCTTACAACCCTATTTTTTCAATGACTAAGATAGAACTACTCTAGTTTTTCCTTAGGCTAAACTAGAACTTCTCCCTTTTACAAGGTTTGTTTGGTAAACTAAATACCTCACAAGGTGGGTTTTTACACAATTTGAGCTAACAAGAAAGAGTGAAAGATAAAACAAATAAAATCACTCTCTGCAAACATTTACAAGAGAAATGAAGAAAATAAAGACCTAAACTCAATTTCTCTTGAATATTAAACTTGGATCCTCTAACCATTTTTAAGTGTTCCAGCCTTCCTCTTATTGATTGAAATGAGCTTGTGGCCGTTACTAGCCGTTAAGGGTAAATTAGAGCTGTTGGGGACATTTTCCTACTGTTAGAGTATGTCTCAGGCAATGGGTATCGATACGCGTAACCCTCGTAACGGTACTTGCACTTAAATCAAAACTAGCCGTTGCAGACCGTTAATTGGGTACAGGCACGCGATACTTCTGTATCAGTACGACACTAGGGGTATCGGTACGCTACATAGCGTATCGGTACCAGAATTCCTCTCTGGAATTTTGGAAGCAAGCCCGTATAGATACAAGCAAGGCCTGTATCGGTACGGCTGTACTTTTTTACTGTTTTGAGTAATTAAACATGTATGCAAGTCAAAAACACTTTGCAAAAATAATTTTACTTTGTTATATCGAAATAATATCTCAACAAATTATAAGTATAATCCTTAAGATTTTTAATCTTTATTAAAAAATTTATTAGTGTTCAACGGTGTATTGCGTTAGTGGTGTTCAGCGTGTGCGACGCCCATGATAGAATTTTCCTAATTCTTAACGTCATTTTCCTATATTAACTTAATATTAAAATTAAGTTAATAAAATCATTTTGACCATAAATTAAATCTATATTAACTTAATATTAATTATAATTCTTAACATCATTACCCTAAATAACTGAACAATTCTTAACACCATTTTCCTATATTAACTTATTATGGCAGTATGTACTAGACTAGAGTGCAGCAGTGATTGTAAAAATTAATTTTAATTTGAAAGAAAGAAATCGGGTATCTTGTTACCCGGATTAGCGGGTACTCGATTTATGAGTACCTGAATATTATGGGTCGGGTTATGGTTCAAATTTTTGGTATTCGAAAATTTTGAATACTAAAAAATACGAGTACTCGAATATAAACACTCCTAATTACGACAAGATCGCTATGAGATTATTTGTATAACGTGATAGACACGTGATTTATAAAATTTTTGAAATTTATTTTGGAAGCAATAAATCAAAGATCTTCTTAAGTATGCAAATATTAACATGGCCCCAAGAGAGAGGGGTCCAAAATAAAAATTTAAATTAAATTAAATTAAATTAAATATTTATAAAAAATATAAATTTATATATATATATATATATATATTGAAAGGTAATAATATATATATATATATATATATATATAATTATGTGTATATATACAACAATAATCTAAAGCTTAAAACATGCAAAAAGAATGATACTTTTTAAGTGGAAATGTTTGAGTTTTAGATGTTTATCATTCAAATTTTTTTTGTTGCTCAAGAGGATAATCTAATAATAGTTTTTGTATTAAGATAATTTTTTTTAAAAAAAAACTTATATCTCTTACTGATTATAAATTAAGGGTCTTATTTTAATAAATTACACAAGTCTTAAAATCTTTAAACTTCCCCTGAATATTAATATAATATAATATTATTCTAGCCATTCAGGTGATGAACATGATTTTGATTATAGTCATAAATGTCTAAAAATATCTAAGGTTTGATGAGAAAATGTCGTGTTATTTGAATATTCATACACGAGAAAAATTAGGGTCATGGTTTGACCATGAAAAGAAACAATGAGAGAGTAATAAAAACATTGTCTTAATTTATTACGGAAATGAGGTTTATTGACAATATTTTTCTTGGTGAAAATAACATATGACGTGTTCCTAACATTTGATGGTTATGGAACTAATTTGGGTTACCAATAAATAAATGAAATGGATAAATATGAAACTATCACTACAAAAAGATATAAAAAGATGGCTTTCAATATTATAAGATAATGACTTGATAATTATACAAAAGATGTCCTTAATAGTGTTTTAATAAATTAATGAATAATCGAATCTAACGGGTGATCTCAGTGGAAAAGAGGATGATGTTCATCTTAGGAGATACTGCTTCGAGCAACTTTGTTTACGAAATGTGTTTTATCTAAGAGTTAAGAAAAAGTCTGAACACATGCTACCTTATAATCGCCTTAAGACTATTAGAAAAAGGAAAAAAACTTTGATACACAGGCCGTGTAAACTTTTAGTTTTAGGGTTAGGGTTTTAGTTTAGGATTTAAAGTTTAGGGTTTAGGTTGTATGGTTTAGAATTTAAGGTTAGTGTTTATAATTTAGTGTATATGGTTTAAGGTTCATGGTTTAATTTTTTAGGGTTAGAGTTAAAAATTTAAGATTTAAGTTTTTAGAGTGTAAATACACAGACTTGTGTAAAATTAGTTTTACACGGCCTGTGTATCAAAGTTTTACCCTTCAAAAAATAAGAAATCATAAGGTGAAACTATTTATTGTTGCCTTTGTCTGTCTTGTAATTTTCTTATAAGTGCAAAAACAATCTCTGTTTCATACCAGAAATGATCATGTAAGAAAAATCACTAACAAATCACCTTATCCAACAAAATTTTCTACTCTTTTCCTTATCCAAAATTTCTCCCATGCAAATTCTTTTTGAAGCACCTAAAGAAAGATCAGAAAACAAATTCAGTAAAAAAAATAATATCTGTTATTGGAACATATAATATGTGACAATTGCACTTTATTCCTGTCCCCCACATGCTCCCTAGTTGTCTCTAAAATAATTTTTAATTGGAATAAATAAAGGGAGAAAAAGAAAAACAGAACACCAATTATTTGAGGATCCACTTGTCCGTACAGCTAAAGCTTATGTTTCATGCAGAAAAAACAGAGATTATGGCTGATTCTATATTCATTGCTGTTCATTTCAGAACTAGCTCAAGCACTAACCATTCACAGAAGGACCATGTTTGAGACCAAATTTTGGCTGATAAAGAAGAAAGGTACAGCAAAAAAACAATGTAAGAAAAAGGGGAGAGTGGGGCAATTGGTGTTTTAGTTGATAACTACAACAAAGATGCAATTACATGAGAATTCTCATGGAAGGGTAAAAATCAAGCTTAAAACCAGCATATTTATAGGCAAGTTTTATCTGGTTTTTTTTGAAGCTGCATTTCTTCTGATGCCATCGCCACCACCTTCTTCTTCTTTCTTTGCAATCTTCTTCCTGCTTTTGATGCTACTCTTGAAACAGACACCATTATAATGGACATGATTCTGACCTTGATCTGCCCTCTTTTTGGAGGTACCCTTTGTTGCCTTGGCTCACCTTTTGCCTTTTCCATAGCCATTGACAGCAAGTTAAAGACTTGAACAAGTTTCAGAGCAATGAAGGCCAAGTTCAGAAAAAGAATGCTACAAGTTTTGGCAAATTGTTGATGAAAGTTGTGAGCTTGAGGGTGTTTTTAATACTGAAGGGGACATTTGCCTGTTTCCCTTCCTTTTTCCTTTTCTTTTTTCTCTGTTGGGAAAGAGGTTGACTGGTGGGAGACAGAAGACTTAATTTTCTGCAAAGTTTAAAGTACAACAGTATAATTTAAAGTTAAAAGAGACGTCTCGAAACTTGTTTTATTATCGTATAAAAAAGGGGCAAAGTCCACACGCTCACAATGTCATTCTCAAACCGCCAATGTCTCTTGAATCCTATTATTTTTGGACATCTTGTCTACCTGGAAAATGACTTATGAAATGACCTGTTGGTTGGCAGGATGCCAAACCTGATCATATGTGCCGTTCAAACACGATAATAGGTGGAAGCTACATAGGATTGAAAACCAGATTTGGGTCTTGGTTCCACTTTCTTACAATGCAGGAAAACTCATGGAACAGAATAAGAAATTCACATGATAAAGCCTTTGTTTTGCCAGTTTTAGTGATGGAAGCTGGACTTTTCTTTCGTTTTATTCCGAGCTCGACCTCGGACATAATAATCGACGGGACGAGAATCATGCTGAGTAATTGGCTAACATGAGTTCTTCCTCGGCCATCGGCTGCCTCCTATATCATCCTGTTTGATATCCCCTACAACTGTTGTTTGTCAACCCGTAGCAGGTTGTGACGGTTAGAAAATAGTTAATCCAATAATAAAATAAACAGTAAAATACAAATATTGTATTAAATACTGAATCGAACATAACAAAATTAGATACAACATATCTAACACCAAACTGATTGAAAAACAAGTTGAGGCTTGTAGTTACACAGTTTCCTTAAAACATATTTTTTGTCACTCCTTGGTGCTTGAGATTTTCGGTCATCTATCTCCCATAATACAACAACTAGATGATCAGCTACAGTAGCACAATTGTAGCGATCACGAACTATACTCTTGCACAAAAAAACTACTTTTTAAAATCACGTAGTAAAATAATAGGAAATTCTCTGGGTTTTTGAGTTGTGTAAAACCTAAAAGGTTTACACGCTACTTATAGGAGTTTCACGAGGGGCATAAGGAAACTTTTGACCTGATGAACATTTATGATTTGAGAATTAGTGAGCCTTTAAAGAGCCTTTTCCAAAATTAATGTCTAAATTAAAGGAAGCTTTTAATATTTATCCTTTTAATTTCAAAACATAATTAGAAATGATCTGCTCTTTTTTGAGGAAATATTTGGGTTAAAATATCCGTAAACTCGCGGAGGGCCAAACCGGTCCGGACATTCACGTTACCCATGTTGTGCATCATTGCACATTTACTAACCATCAATTGGTCTCATATTTTCCCTCAACAACATTTGGATCATTTTTCTTTCAAAGCTCCAAAATTATCGTTTTTTAACAATCCCCCACATGAATGAAATTAATCATTTAATTAAAACATTTTGACTCGATGTGGTGATAAAATCTACGATTGATAACTACATAGGATAGGTAGGTGTCCACCTTTGAACCTTCCCTTGTGAAAGTATATTTACTTTACTGGTTGACCAGTAGACGTGATGTCCTTAAACTGTTCTGCCATTTGTGTAAACGATGATAAATCTCACACAATTACCTCCCTGATGAGGTTTTTAGTTCTCATGGTTATGTTCATATAGCCGTGAACATCTCTCTGGTTCTACAAGAGTTTGAGAGAACTATGCCCCAATATTTTCCTTGAAGCAGCCCCACTTCACTCTCACATAGGTAACTTATGTTGCTCGGCTCACGAAGCCTACAATGGTCATTAAAAGCTTTGCTTAGCCTATACCACTTTTGATCACTGTTTACATCATAGGAACGGGCTTGAGAGAAGAGCCCCCACAGTGACCGCACAGGTCTATGCAATTAGGTTATCCCTTTGAACCTAGATCTTGGGATCTCCAGTCAGCTAGGTAGTGTTTTCCTTCACATAGCGCCTTAAATTTTCCTAGGCTTTAGTCTCATTCCTTTCGATGTTTTCTCAACTTGATTTCGATTTAACCTTTTGGTTAGCGGATCTGCAACATTATCCTTTGATTTTACAAAATTTTGATTTTACAAAATCAATAGAGATAACTCCATTTGAGACCAGTTGTTTAATGGTATTGTGTCGACGATGCATATGTCTCGACTTACCATTATACATAAAGCTTTGTGCTCTACCAATTGTTGCTTGGTTATCACAATATATATATATATTGCGGGCACTGGCTTTGGCCATTCAGGAATATCCTCCAAGACATTCTAAAGTCATTTGGCTTCTTCTCTAGACTTGTATAGAGCTAAAAACTCAGATTTTATTATGTGTCTGGTTGTAAACATTTGTCTTGAGAAATCCCATGACATTGCTCATATCTTCGATGTGAAACATATTCACTTGTGCCTTTGATATCTTGAATATCAGATATCCTATTGGCATCAAAGAATTCTTCTAAACAGTAGGATATCTGGAATAATGCAGTTCATAATCTTGAGTATATCTGAGATATCCCAATACTCTCACAATCGCTTTCCAGAGGTTTGACCCAGAATTACTTGTGAATCTGCTTAAATTGCTCACAATGAAAGTAATATCTTGTCTAGTACAGTTTATTTAGACTATCTACGACACTTACATATTTTATTTGGACAAAAGTTAGCTCGTATTTATTGGAATTCTAGCTATGTCGGAAACATCATTGCCAAACTTCTATTGTCCATGTAGTGTGACCGCGTCAATATGAGACCATCATACAATCGTTAGATTAACTGACCAAATCAAATATGTTAGTCTCATATTTTTCATGTCAATCTTGAATTTGATATGCCTTTGATACATTTACCATTTCATTGTTACTTATAACAATGAGTATGCCATCAATATAGGATCATGTATCATAATGTTGGTAGGTCTGACATACACATTTGTCACACTTATTTGTCATCATGACAATATTTTAGTTTCAACCTTTTGTTGAACATCTGGACTATCTTCATTAATAGTCTCTAAAGTTCGTTTCGTTGAACTTAGATCAACTTCCTTAGTTATACAAGGAAGTATATTTTCAAAGAATGAGGCATTCTTTGATTCTATTATCATCTTTTTATGAATCTTAGGGTTCTTTGATTCGCACACAAGAAACTGATATACATTGCTATGATCTGCATAGCCAATGAAAATACAGTCCACCATTTTGAGACTTACTTTCATTTACTTTGGTAATGAGGTCATTACCTTTGCAAGAAACCCTATATTTTCAAGTAGTTGTAGGAAGGTTTAATTATCTTCCATAACTCGTATAACGTCTTTCCTCTTTTATTGTGGGAAACCTTATTTAAAAGGTAATTAGTTGATTTAACAACTTTATGTCAGGCACATTTTGAAGTTTCAATTCTTTTTAGAAGTTGTCTTCAAAATCATTGTACCCTTGGATGTTGCAGCGTTACTCACATAGAGTTTTTCCCCACATTAATCAATTTATTAAGTTTGAGTTTCAACATCATGCTTATAGAGAATAATTTCTTTATAGCATCTTTGCTTTTAAGCAAATTCACATAACACTAGTTTGTGCTATCATGAAGGTAATAAATTTTCCTTCAAACAATTGTTTGCCATATCAATTGTTATGACAATATTTTATCATAACATTGATCACACTTGTTCTGACTTTCTTTAGAAACCTACAGTTCGGAGACAAGTTCCTCATCTTATGGAAATTTGAAGTATTTTCTATGAAATTTTGCTTCTTGAACACACTGCCTTGTCTCATAAGACTTTTTCTACGATTTGTTTTCTTGAAGTTTCTTTAACTTCCACTACATTTACCCTGACATTTGCCTTGGTAAAATTAGGTTTGGCTTTTAGATGTACCTTTATTGTCTAAGCAACATTTGTCTTAGCAATATTTGCTTTAGCAGTATTTGAAGACGGTAGAAACGTTTACCTTATCTTCTCTAACAAATAGAAGGATCGTCATTCAGATATTTGACCAAGTTTATCATGGTCAAATAGACAACATCTTTTGTTGTCATATTTTGAAATTATTTCTAATGGATTTCACTAGTTTTTCACTATGGCTCATAATAACAAATCAGAATATGTTAAACGTCAGGAATTTAGTCAAAGACTAAAAACCAGAAACAGAAATACTTTTCCAACTTTTGTTAGACGGCAGGATTTTAGTAAACTAAAAACTCGAAATAAAATTTCACACAGTCTAATAGAAAGAACAGTAATGACTTGTGCACTAGGTAGGTAACTTATGAAAAGAGAGGTGGTGCACTAGGCATGCTTAAATACTAGGTCTTTCAAAGAAACGATCTTAAATATGCACTCTTGAATTGTTTTTCAATCATCCGTTTATGGATTTCATTCTCTTATGCTTAAGGAAGTTCTTGAAGTCATTCGAAGTAGAGGTTAGCTTTTCAAATGATTAACGTCTGAACGGATTCACTTATCAACATTCCTTTTGCGAGAATATCGTGAGTGATCAATTAAAGTCACTACCTTTGATTCACAACAATTTAGAATCAATCATTAAAAATTTGGTAACTAATAATTTCTTAGCACCAAAATCTTCAATTTTGTATTTGCGGTCCAATGACCCTTACAATTCTTTAGCCATTTTTAAACATTGTACACTTCGTAATGTGTATCAGATAAGACTTTAAGAATGTAGTTCCGACATAGAAAAACAAAGTTCTTTCATGCTTTGATTCAAGACCCCGGTCGGAATCAACTCTTTAGATTCAGTAACCAATGTTACTCCCAATAACAAATTATGCTAGAACATATTTGTCCACTTTGTTTAAAAAGAGATCAAGTAAACTCGTTAAAACGATAGAAATTAAATTCCCAAAAATATTTTTTTATAAGATCTCAATTTATAAACAAGATTCTCAATAAATAAATTCAATGATATTTATTTCCTTTTATGAGATAAAATCATACTAGTTTTCCAGAAAAATAAATAATTTATTTCCTTTTCCAAAATAGAGTCATACAAGATCCCAAGAAAATAAATTTAACAATTTATTTTTCTTACAAAATAGAATCATATAAGATTCTCACGTAAATAAATTCAATGATTTATTTTTCTTATAAAGTTAGAATCATCGAAAGATTCTAACAAAGAAATAAATTTAGCGATTTATTTCCCTTTTTAACATTATATCTTCTGTTAAACAATGAGATTAGTAGCACTAAAACTCGAAACAAAGATATCAAGGCAACTCGATTCTGTTTATTAAATAGAAATCAAAAGAAAAAAAATCCTTTGATTTTAATTTCGCTAATTCTTGTTTGAAAATGAGATCAGGTAAACCCGTTAAAACGACATGAATTAAATCCCGAAAACTTATTTATTTACATGATCTCACTTTACAAACAGATCAAAATTTCGCCTGAATGTCATGTTCGTCTCTATAAAATTTTTCAAAAAAAATTATTAGTACAAGAATAAAATTCACAGTGTTCGTAAAAATAACACAAGTTATAATTGTTATCACATTTAATTATTATTATTATGACACTAGATATTCCATATGCCATATTTAATATTCTATATTAAAGCCAAAATTATTTAAGAAATAATTAAAGATAACCTTAAAAATGTATGCGATACTAATACCATAATATTATTACTAAATAATATCATAATTCAAGGTACATGCACACATGCATTAGAAATTACCTTAATAGAATCGTGATTTAAGAATTTACCTTAATAATCATGGTGCTGAGCTGACATTCGATTCGCCATCATCCTCAAAGGAATGTCATGTTTCCATTTAGTGGCCAACACGTATAAAAGCTTTTGTCATTAAAAAGTTTAGAAAGCTTAATTCAAAAACCACGTTGGGAAGCATAAAGCACGTTGCCGCAAAGGCTTTCGGCAGCAAACTAGTTGTACACGTACGGTAGTATTTTGAATTACTATGATGTTCGTCTTAGATTAAAACTTAAAAGAATATATCTTATGATTGTTAGAAAAAGTTAATCCAAGAATAAAATAAAAAGTAAAATACAAATATTGTATTAAATACTGAATCGAACTGAATATAATTAGATACAACATATCTAAAATCAAACTGATTGAGAAACGAGTTGAGGCCTGTAGCTACACAGTTTCCTTAAGATAGATTTTTGGCCACTCCTTGGTGCTTGAGATTTTCGGTCGTCTATCTTCCAGAATACAACAATTAGATGATCAGCTACAGTAGCACAAATGTAGAGATAACAAACTACACCATTGCCTTCTTCTATCACCAAAAAATTACATTTTAAAATCGCAGAGTAAAACAATAAGAAATTCTCTGTGTTTTTGAGTTGTGTAAAACCTAGAAGGTTTACATGCTATTTATAGGAGTTTCACGAGCGGTATAAAAAAACTTTTGACCTAATAGAGCATTTATGATTTGAGAATTAAAGAACCTTTAAAGAGTAGTTTTCAAAATTACTGTCTGAATTAAAAGAAATTTTTAATATTTATCATTTTAATTCCAAAACATAATTAGAAATGATCCGCTCTTTTTTGAGGAAATATTTAGGTTAAAATATTCGTAAGCCCACAGAAGGTCAGACCGGTCCGGACATTCACGTTACATATGTTGTGCATCGTTGCACATTTACTAACCAATAATTGGTCTCACGTTTTTCTCAATAACATTTGGATTACTTTTTCATTCAAAGCTCTAAAATTATCGTTTTTTCCGACAGTGACTGTCCATGAACAGAATTATTGTTTCAATAGGATCAACAGTAAACCATTGAGAGAAGACATCTTTCACTGTCATTCAAGACTAAAGTGTTCTATTCCTTCGGGAGAACTCGAACAAAGCGTGCTGAGTACTTGTTTCTGCTACATAACTTCCTTAACCATGTCACAATAATGTAATATAGCTAACATGTGATCTAGTCCTAATTCCGAAAATTCGTTCGTTGTCAATTTGAAATCCAACAATCTAGCTAACATGTGATGAACACTGCAATCTGCTGCAACATCAGCCAACACCATCTAAAAGTCGTTGCTAACTGGCCTTGCAAGCAATGGAGATATACAAGGACACTCCGGAAGACAAACCAAGTTTGTGTCTGGTGCAAGTATAATTGCTTGAAGGAAGAAGAAAGATTATGTTTGATTCCATCCTTTATGCTAATGTGCCGATGCATACACATCATAGCGGTGAGGAGAATCTACAAGGCAGAAGAACAATTTACGGTCCGACAACTCTTAACAGAGAAGAACAAGGATTAAATATTCAAGTTGTAAAATAGCTCATCCGAGAAACAATCCCCCAAACCATGGATTCAAACACTGTTGTTTTGAGAGAAGAACAAGGATGGTTAGAAGACATAGATTTCTGGGATGTTGTCCTAAAGCTGTTGGATTTTGAATTGGAAGTTAAGCTCTTGATTCCTGCTTGAATATCCATTATTAGCCTCTCAAACATGAAGATTCCCCCCAATTGTACCTACTCGGCTTCATTCATTCCTCTGAAAAACATTTTTCTTATTCACTGCGAAAAAATTTTTACACCTCAAAATATTCCATGTATCATTGCAGTGACACGTGGCAGTATGAGATTTTCTGTATATACATCAAGTTTTTTTTTGGCATAGTACAATTTTATTTTATAGTTTATGTTCGGGCTTGTGACCCTCCTTTCTAATAATATCACTTTTAAGATTCGAATTCTCTATCTAAAAGAACAACGTGCCTTGTCATTACATCCAAACGGCCAAACCCTTGTTGGTTACTTAAGATATCAAGTTTAATTCTTAGATTCCACGACAAATAATTCATCTAAAAAAACATTATATGAAATATATTTATCTTTTATATATTCAAAAGATTTTATACCTGTATCGTTTTTTGATATGAATTAGATAGGTTGAAGATTTTATATTTGTATAGTTATTTGATATAAATTGCATAGGTTAACGTTTAGTAAAAGTTTATGTGTTATATTTTTTGACAAATCTTAAATCTAATCCTAATTTTACTTAAAGAGGAGGGGAAGGGAGACTCTAGGGGAAGGAAGGGGAATGCTTTTACTGGGTCTAGAATCCATGACCTACGAGAATATGAAAAAACAGAGATGAGCAGTCTAGCCAACCAACTAAATGTGCTTGCTAAGTTTACGTGTTATATTTAAAATGTTCATTTTAATCTTTTCTATCATGAAAAAAAAATATTTTAGTCTATGTATTATACATAAAAGTTTATGTTAGTTACTCTACTATAAAAGAAACATCTTAGTATTTGCATGTTTGAAAATTTAACATTTTGGTCTAAAAACATTAAAGTTTATGTTAGCTCATTTCAATATTTTGGTTTAAACACTTTTTAAGTACTCTCAGTTTTGAACTCAAGCAAATTAATCTTTCTCAAAACATTTTTTTGAGAAATTTTATATAATTCTTTTCAATACTTATGAAATCTAAATGCAAAATTAATTTATATTATAACTTCCAACTCTATTATATTCACTTACAATAATACTACAATTACAAGTCAAAATATAAAAAATATTTAATTGAAAAAATATACATTGAATTTTCTTAGAATTTTTATATCCGAATTAGACTAACAGTTTAACAGAAAAGGTGATACAAAAATAATAAAATTTTTAAATTTTCATCAAAATTCTCAATTTATTTTATTTAAAAATATTCAATCACAGTCGGACATGTACCGAAGAAAAATGTCAATACCATTATAGATTGTTTTTATTTATTCACTTTCAAAATGTATATTGAATAAATTGCTCTCATTTTTAAGAGAGATCAAATTGTCCAATTTTAAAATTGACAGATGCTTAATAGGTTTTTAGACCCAAATATTTAATCTAACTAACTATAAGTATAACATTAAAATTTTAGACCAAAATATTTACTTTTCAGACGTATACAAATTAATATGTTATTTTTTATACAATAGGACTAAATCTTCTTGTAAAAAAATGGACTAAAACAATTTTTTAAGTATAAGGACTTTTAATAGAATTCAACCGAATTAGATAATATTTGCAACTTATTCGGGTGACTTAAATCTGATAGCACTAAATCTATTCCTTGTCCTTGTATACATTTTGAAAGGAGAGACTTGCAAAAATTAGGTGAAGTACTAATTATGTTTGCACTTTGATCACGATTTAGATTGATTAATTTTTGCATTTGTTTTAAATCAAATCGTGTTTCTTAAAGTATTTAATCATGCTACGATTAGGGATATACATTCGATCGAGTCGAGTCAAAAAATTTCAAGTTAGTCTAGTTGAAGAGTCTTATTTTATAACTCAAACTTTATTTTAAAAAAATTTCGAGGCGATTCAAGTTTATGAAATTCTAGTTTGAGTCGAGTTCGAGTTTCTGTTCAAATTTAATTATAAACATTTATAATGTTATGATATTAATTAGTTCCAATTTAAACGGTTTTTATAACAGTATAGAATACATATATATATATATATATGTGTATTTCTTAATATTCTTTCATATGTGATATATATATATATGTTAGACAGAATTGAGAGACTCAACTCGAACTTGAAAACTGATCCACTAATTATTTAAAATTTTGAGTTATTCGAGTTTCCGTTTTATAACTCGAACCTTATTTAAATTTTTTTGAATCGAGCCAAATTTATGATAATATGAGTAAGTCAAGACAAGACGATTATTTTTGCATCGAATTGAGTCAAATAATTTAATTTTTACGAGTCGAGTCGAGTTTTGTCCACCATAACTATGATAATTGGTCATATAGAGTGTCGTTCTTATCATTTTTGTCCACCCTAACTATGATAATTGGTCATATAGAGTGTCGTTCTTATCATTCTAGGTATGTACTTGGGTCAATCCTAAAAATAATTCCATCAATTTTTTTTATTAAATAGATAATACTCACGTTAGAAGTAATGTTATTTTATATAAAAATATTTAATAAATTATTATAAATAAAATAAAAAATAAATAAATTCATTAATTTAACATTTAATTCTTAAGTTTAAAAATTTAAGTTATTATTCGTATATTAAAAATAAGGGAATATATATTATATTATCCTAATCAACTTTACATTTTAAAAATCTTGTGTATTCCCGTAATAATGGACGATTATTTGCTCAAAACAAATAATGGGCGATTATTATATGGCATGAGATTAAGGGCTCGTTCAGCAGAGATTTTGTATTTAAAAATTCTTGCCCAATCATCCGTTTTACATCAGCTAAAAAATGAACTGTGAAAGAATGCCCGTTTGAGGCGCAAAATCAAGAAAGAAAGAAAAACTGAGGCAACACGGCGTTGGAGATGGTGTTCAGCACAGCTTTTCCGTTTGGCACTCCAACGGTAGTTTCAGAAGCTGTACTGAACGAGTCTTAAAGCTTTGTTCTTTAATGCTTTTGAAAAGTACTTTTAGGGTCGAAAGTGATTTTGGGACCAAAAGCAATGCAAAACAGATACATTTTCAGGTCAAAAGTGCTTTTCAGCTTGGTTTGAAAAGTGCTTTTCAAAAGCTAAAATTTTTTAACTTTTAACTTTTTCAAAAGCACTTTTAAACAAAATTACTCATTTATCATCATTTAGATCACCAATCATTTTATATTTTCAAAAACAATGTCTAAAATAGACATTTTATCTACTTAAAACCACTTTTTGGCAACAATATCAAACACTCCTATTTTAAACCAAACAATCTAAAAGTACTTTTTAAAATCACTTTTCCACTGCACTTTTCAAAAGCAATGTCAAACTGGCCTTAAGGCAAGCGAAGCCGCAAAAGCCGAGTAGATGTGAGTGTGTGAGCACCGCCCCGACCTTCCTTCGCAAAGCCTGTGTGTGGGGAATAGAAATTATGTCTCATTTCGGTATCATTATGTATGTTCCAAAACTAAAAATAATATATTTAAAGGCACAATGCTAAAAAAATGTCTCTAACGTTTGACTGAATAATCATTTTGGCCCATATTTTTTGAACCAATTTAACCCCCAACATTTCATTTTGAGTCAAAATAGCCCTTATACAGATGAAAATTATTAGCAACTGACGATAAACAGCTTGAAATGACATGGCAAACCTACATGATAGTGTACGTCGCGATAACAGTGTCATATAGACAAATATGTTGACTTTACATAATGACACATCAGCAAAAAAGTATTTTTATAAAATTGTAAAAAATATAAAATATTTTTTTCTTTTGACACGTCATTCTGTTAAGTTATTTCAAGCTGTTTATCGTCAATTGACTAACAATTTTCATCCGCGGAGGGGCTATTTTGACCTAAAATGAAACGTTGGGGGTTAAATTGGTTCAAAAAAAGAATAGGGACCAAAATGACTATCCAGTCAAACGTTAAGGGCATTTTTTGGTTTTATGTCATATTTAAATTAGGGGTTAATTTTTAAAAATTAGGGTGTACAACTTATGTTTTAGGATTTAAGGCTTAGTGTTTAAGATTTAATGTGTATGATTTATTTTTTAGTGATGAGACATACATAAAAATACTAAAAAAGATGAAAAAAAATCTCGTTCAAAAGTGATACGCAACTACAAACCAAGTCAAAAATCAATAAAGATTATTCTTACATATCAAACTCAATTACATTTTATTTTTTAAAACATTGAACGATAATGAGTTGAGATTAAGCTTAAATGACAAGATTGGCAAACAAAAAGACACGTCTTTACAAAAAAAAAGAGAATAAATTTTATTTTTACATACAAATTAACATGAAACACAAATTTAAAATAGAGAGTTATAATTCAAAAGTGATATGTAACTACAAATCAAATTAAAAAATCAATAAAGACTGTTCCTATTATCAAACTCAGTTACATTGAGTTTTTTAATACAAAAAAACAATCTTAACAAAGCTTAAAAAGACACATTTTTTACAAAAAAAAAAAAATACATCAAATTTGAAACATTGAACAAGTGAGAGTTGAAATTGAGTCTAAATGATAAGATTGCCGAACAGAAAGACATGTTTTTTTATAAGAATATATCAATAATTATATGTGTATATATATTGGACTCATACACAACACAACCTGAATTGTATGTTAAAAAAAGCACAACTTGAATTGTATGTTAAAAAAACACAACCTGAATTGATTCAAAGATCCAAAGATTATCTCGAATGGTCTCAAAGATCCAAAAGTTGACCCGAATCGACACGAATATCCAAAGATTGACCCAAATCGAAATTTAACTAACCCAATATTGACCCGACTCAAAAATTAACTGATCCAGTATTAATCCAACCATAAAACTAACTAATTCGATATTGATCTAATCCTCTATTGATCCATTATTAACACGACTTACCATAGACCAAAATTAAACCAAACCTAAACCCAATACAATTCATATCTGAACTAAAATAACTCTGTGCCACTATTTTTTCCCTCGTGTAATTGTTTTTCTTTGTTTTAAAATAATTTAAAAATAATTAAGAAACAGGGACAAAATATTGGGTGGTTGTTATTATTGACAAAATTGGGGCAATATTGCACCCAAAAAAATATTTTAAAATCTATAGCACCCATCAAATTATTTTCGAATTTATTGTGATTTCTACAATAATTTTAAGGGCGGATTGAAAGCTACCCGACTTCATCAAAAATAAAAAATAAATTAAAAAAATGTTGAGGGCATGTTGCTTTCTTTCCGACCTTATGTGTCCAAAAATAATAAAAAAAGTTTGAGGTCGGATTGAATTCCTTCCGACCTCATGGCATTGCTGACTTTGTGGCAGTGGTAATAATACATTCACATGCACTAAAACACGGGTAAAATACAATAAAAACTCACATGTTTGGAGGCACCCAAAATGACCGGTCATAGCCTAGAAACAGGTGCTGTAATACACCCGAAATTTGCTAAGTTGTTTAAGAGTCATTTAGCACTAAGATAAGAGCTTAAAAGCTAATTTAGTGACTAAAAAAATAAAAAAATTACATGACAAGATTTATGTAAAGTAACTTAGTAGCATCTTTAATGTATATTCGATATACGAGTATATGTTAAGGGTGTTACAAACTTAGTGGTATCAGAGCTATAGTTTAGCCGGTTCTAGAAGGTTAAATCGAGTCTAAAATGATGCTATTGTTAAGTACATACCTCTAGGATGTCATGATATTGATGTACTGTTTGTGTAACTTGATTATGCTCCTCACTAATATGAATAAGTTATTGTCTATAGTAGATAGTATCAGAAGCTGAGGGATCACGTATAACACCCTCAACGTATATTCGACATCTGAATACACATTAAAGATGTTACTAACTGATTTTCTGACTTGTAAATTTTTTTTAAACCTCAACAAAATAGTTCGGTGGTTGGCCCTTTCTCAGTTTTCATAATCACTACATGATAAACAACCAACTAAGTATAAAACCGTTTAAAGCATCTTTCTAAAATTTTTAATTCTTCAAACTAAGTCATGATGCTAGATCATACGGAATAGCTACTTATTTAATATCTATACATGCCCCACTAGACTAGGATGTGGTGATACTTACTGTTAGCATAAGCTAACTTGATCCAACAATGTGCAACTCCTCTTTTGCTATCTGATCCGAAGTACCTACGTGTGATACAAAACACACGTTAAGTATAACTTAGTGAAACATAATCATAATAATATAAACAATAATTTTCATAACACAGCTCTGTAAGATAGCAAATAATATTCAATTACAGTTGATACCATTTTATCATATATAGAACTGTCGTACTTATATAGTTCATTTGACCATTATAATATTCAAATCACAAGATTTGATTTGTCTTACCAGTCTTATGTATATTAAGCTTTTTAGCTTAACTACTTGCATAATTGCATTTCAAGTATTATAGCCAAAGTATAAAATCAAACCACCTGTAATGCAGAATTAGTCATGTATCATGACTATCTTAAGAGTTATGTCATTATTGTTCTATATTCATCAAGTGTTCACATGCATAAAATTTCTTCAACATAAACATGCTTTCAATATAATTCATATCATCTATCAATTTTGTCATAAAATCATAATATCAATGGTTCATGATCATCAAGTAGTCATACTTTTATCACGTAATCATTTGTATATCATATTCTTTAACATAGCCATACTTTCGTAATGCAATCATTTGTATGTCATATCATTTATTATAACCATATTTTCACCATGAAATCATTTGCATATCTTTCCTTTATCATAATCATACTTTCATCATGCAATCATTTGCATATCAATTCTTTTATCATAGCCCAAAGTACAAAATCATGTGATGTTATGGTACGTGAGTCATCACGACACCGTAGTGTCTACGATGCTGTAACGTCTACATCGCCAAAGCGAATGAGATGAGTACGTACTCGAGGATGCTCTTTGTTCTTCATGTTCAAGGATATTCAACTATACCAAAGATTCTCAAGTGAACCTTCAGCACCGTAGTGCCTACTTTACCTTTGTTCAAGGATGCTATTTGTTCTTCATTCTCAAGCGAATGAGATGAGTAAGTACTCGAGGATGCTCTTTGCTCCTTATACCTTCAGCACCGTAGTGCCTACTTTACCTTCAGCACCGTAGTGCCTACTTTCATGCAGCTGCTAGGACTCTATGGATATCCAACTATACCAAAGATTCTCAAGTGAACCTATGGTATACGAGTTATCTTGACACCGTAGTGTCTATAACGCCGTAGCGTCTGATGGTGAGTACGTACTCGAGGATGCCCTTTGCTCCTCATACTCGCACCTTTTGTGCTAGTAACATCGTAGTGTTTGAACTGATTCCGTAGAGTCTAACTCGACTCTGTAGAGTCTATCTCGACCCCGGAGAGTCTATCTCGCACCGTAGTGCTATGACGCAGCTGCTAAGACTCTTTTTGGATATCCAATTATACCAAAGACTTCACACTAGTACTTGGGCAATTTATTTCCTTATAGATCAATCATCATTGTTCATATAATAGGGCAATTCACATCCCATATTTCATCTACAATATCCAATTCATCAATACTATCAACCGTAATTCGATATTGAGCATTTCATACCCAAAATCTGAAATCCGATTTATCTTAGATAAATCATTATGCCATATTCCATGTGTCACATATGACCTTTAATAATTTTGCCATTTACATAACTTTGATCAACATATATTTTCATTAATTTCAATGTTGACTTATTGCAAGTTTTCTCGTATCATATATATAATAAATAAAAATGTACTCATTCATATCACATATTTAATAAATAAGTAAAAATGTACTCACCTAGGCTATGTAATAGTATGCCTCACTAAATTCTACCCGATCCATTTCTTTATAGTATCTCGAATCCTCTTTAATTCGTATTTGGCTTCATTAACCACATGAATGTAAACAACATTTATTAGATTCAAATCTAACAATTTCTCAAATATGCTATCAAATCTAATCGTTCGAATATACACATTTCCTCTTTCCTTCCTTATACTGCCCAAAACTCATTTTGGTCCTTAATAACCATTTAGAACTTCCATTAACCTTTTTCAAGCTTACTAATTAACCTCAGATACAACATGTATAAATTCTCATATTCTGGCAGATTGCACTACCTTCAAAGAAATATTTCTATAAAATAATATACAACTCGGAATTCGATTCCGTTTGTTCTGAAAGAAAGTAGATTCAATAAGCTTTTCAACCATATAAATTAAAAGCCCAAATTCAACCTGTACGATTTATGCCGAATTTTTAAAGTTAATTTCCAGTGCTGATTCCGGAATAAACTGCCATATTGTTGTCTGACCTTTCGTCGCTTAAAGATTCATATCTTTTAACTCGGAACTCGAAATCAGTTTCCGTTTGTTGGAAACAAAATTAGACGAACAAAAATTTACATCGATATAAAATTCATAATCTAAAACTTTTTGTAGAATTTATGGTGAATTTTCAAAGTCACTGCCAAAAATTAAATTTTCTACATAGCTTTCCATAATTAACTTCAAATTTTATACTAACTTTTTCTTATTTTTCTACTTGTTAATTTAGTCCCACCACTTGCGTCAAACCACCAATTCATCATCTTCTTCATCAAATAATTATTCAAAATAATTCCCTCTAATTTTCTTTCTTTGCCAAAATAGTCACTAAAATGCAAAGGTAAGGATTCAAATTTCTTAACTTTGCAATTTAGTCCTCAAATCAACATTACTACCATAATTCTATTATTTTAACTAAAAATCAGATTTAATCCTTATCCAAGAATTCATTTCCTATTTGGTCATTTGATTTTGACAAATTGTCAAAATGGTCACTAATTCGATTCAACATCGGTTTAGCATTCTAACATCAATTTCAGATCTCCAACATTATTAATTACATAAATATACTCCAATTTCATAAAATTCAGATTCGGTCCCTAAGTATTCAAATTTTAATTCTAACTTTATACAACATATTCGAATCATAAAATTTCATAATCATAATTTCATAAAATTTTCCCATTATTCTTCCATATGACCGAATTGGTCACTTGGCTTCTCTAGGCTCATTTTTCATCCAAACAACATTCTAACATGTTCAAATTAATTTTTCCAACATATATTCTTCATTTCCAAGAATTTACACTTAAAACCCCAAATTCTTCATATATGGCAAATTGGGTGTCTAAACTTTTCAAGGACTTTATTTTAGTCCTAATGCCATAATTAAGCTTCTAAATTCATAATGTCTTCAAATCCATCACTAGGATAATTTTCACAATATTTTCCCTAATTTATCAAACATACCAAAATAGTCGCTTAAAAGACTAGTTAAGGATTTTTCATTCTAACATCAAAATCAAACTTCCAATATCATCAATCTTTCATTTTTATCATAAATTTCAAAACCATAAATGAAACCCCAAATTATAGGGTTAGGGTTTATATCTTCAAACATGAAATTAATCAAAATTTAAGCTTCACAACACTTAATTTGCTTAAATTAAAGTTCAATTTTAACATAGAACTTGAAACCCTAATTTCTCTCTCATCAATATCATGAACAATTCTTCACATTACCATACAAAATTACTATCAAAAGAAAGAGCATGAAGCATATATCAATTTTTCTCAAAGCAACATACTTTGATTCTAACTTTGGAGCCTTCAATTTTGCCTAGGAAAATTTTGTGTGTGTTTTCCCCTCTTTTTCTCTTGACTTTCGAAAGGTAGGAGAAAGATGAACAAATTTTTGTTCATCTTTTTCTTATTTATGCCACATGTATAAAAAATGAATATTAAATTCATTTAATTCTTTAGGTCCAAATAATCCTTCAACTAAGTTTATATTTTCAAGTTTGCCATCTTGTAAAATTGAAACCAAGTCTAGTTAGAATCCAACTAAAATCATTAAAATATTCATAAAAATAATATTTTATGAATTTTTCATGGCCTATGGAACTGCCTTTAAAATTCCAATTCGATCTGATTACTCGATAATCACTTACTATGATTTTCCAATTTCCGAACTACCGGGTAAAATCTAAAACCCTCATAATTTTGATCTCCATAAATAAATATTTTTGACATACAAAATATTCCATAATTTTGTAAAAATCAAAATCTTGAAATTTTAACTCAGTCCAATATACTGATAATTTACCCGAAATCTTTTATTTTTTTGTCATTTTAGTCACTAAGTAAGCTTTTAAGTCCTTATCTTAGTACTAAATGACCCTAAATTAACATAGCCAATTTTGGGGTATTACATCACGTCACGTGATGGATCATCAGGGCTAGTAAGAGGCCCAAAGTGGAAATAACGAGGTACATAATGATCTGCCTCATGCTCCAGCTCCTGCTCTAGTTGAGCCACCTGCACAGCGGGGAGCTCAAGCTCAAGAGTATGGAGCGCTAGTTCAAGCATTAGAGGCTATGGTAAATAGACTTCAGTCTCTAGTGCCCGCACCAGCTCCCGACACTTACACCAGTAAGGGCGGCAACTACAAAGGAGCTAAAGAAGATGGGAGCTCTTGAATTTCACGGAGAAGGCGGTCCGATGGCTACCGACATGTGGCTAAACGATGTCAAAGTCATGTTAGAGGAGTTACACTGTTCAAATGCTAAAAAGTTACAAGGAGTTGTATCCTTATTGAGGGAACATGCTCAGATCTGGTGGGCTAATGCCACAAAAAAACGTACTAGCTGTAGAAGTGACTTGAACGTTCTTTCAGGAAGGCTTCAAAGCTAAGTACGTTAGAGATCAACTCAAGAGGGAGATGTTACAACAGTTTCTCAATCTCAGGTAGGGCACTCGTACTGTCTATGAGTACGAGTTAGAGTTCAACCGACTGAGTCGTTATGCGACAGACTTGATGTCCACCGATAAAGCCCGATGTGATTGGTTCATAAAAGGGCTACATCTAAGGCCCAAGGAATTTTTGCTGGGCATAAATTTGACAGTTTATCAAGATGCAATAAATAGAGCAAAAGCTATGGATAGAGCTTACATGGAGCGAGTTAGAGCTCAGACTTCCCGAGTACCCAAGAGGCCCAATGAGACCTCTACCTCGACACAATCTAAACGAGTTAAGGGTTATCTAACTCAAAGTAAGGCAACATATGGATCTGTACGTAAGAGTCCTTTAGGAAGGAGGACTCAGAATACTCAATCATCAGCAAAGAGATCAAGCAGGCTCTCGATTCCAAAATGTGAGATTTGCAGGTAGCGGCACCTGAAAGTTTGTAGAGCAGGTACAAGAGCTTGCTACAAGTGTGGTAGCATAGAGCATTTCATTCGAGACTGCCTAGAGGAGCAAGTCAAAAAGCCTGCTCAGACTGAAAGATCTGCAGCTGCTACTTTTAAAGGTCGAGGTGGTAGACAACCTAGGATACCGGCACATGGAGTTTCTGAAGCTGCATCTAACAGGAAATTTTAGACCCCATCCCCGTGTACAACATTCGTACTGATGAAGAGAAGTATTATCCAAACATCATCGCAGGTGCGTTCTAACTTTTGGGTGAGCCTGTATTTACTTCAATTGATCTCGGGTCTACTCACTCATATATTAGTGCTAAGATAGTAGCACAAAGAAAGATTCTTATAGAAAATATTTCTAGTGACGTGATTGCCAGTAATCCTCTTGGGCATAGTGCTAGAGTGTCTCGAATAAGTAAGAATTGTCCATTAGTGATTCAAGGAATCGAGTTCCCGACAAACTTAATGGAACTTCCATTCTATGAATTTGAGGTCACTCTCGGAATGGATTGGTTATCTGCATATAATGCAGATGTTAAGTGTAAGAAGAAATGGTTAGTACTTCAAGGACCAGAAGGGTCTGAGGTAATTGTGGTAGGAGAAAGAAATGATTGTTTGAGCTCGGTGATCTCTACAGCTATGGCTTAGAGAACATTGTACAATGGATGCGAGGCATGATTAGTCTATGTAGTGGATACACAAGCCTCACCTAAGAAAATTGAAGACATTTTGACTGTGAGGGAGTTTTTAGATGTATTTTCAAACGAGTTATCAGGATTACCTCCAAATAGAGAGGTACAATTCAAAATTGATATCTATCCGGGAACCCAACCGGTATCAATGAAACCTTATAGAATGGCGCCAACGGAGTTAAGAGAATTGAAAGCTCAATTGCAAGAGCTGTTAGACCGAGGTTACATTTGACCGAGTGTATCGCCATAGGGTACTCCGATATTATTTGTAAAAAAGAAGGATGGTTCCTTACGGTTATGTATAGATTATCGATAATTGAATAAGGTAACCATAAAGAACAAGTATCCGTTACCAAGGATTGAGGATTTATTTGATCAGCTTAGAGATGCAATAGTATTTTCCAAGATAGATCTTCGATCGGCTTATTATTAGCTTAAAGTTAAAGAAGAAGACATACCAAAGACAATATTCAGGACTCGTTATGGACACTACGAGTTTTTGGTAATGCCGTTTGGTCTAACGAATGCCCCTACTGCATTCATGGATTTGATGAATAGGGTGTTCCAACCCTATTTAGATTAGTTTGTGGTGGTTTTCATAGATGATATTCTTGTGTATTCAAAGACAGAAATTGGTCATAATTATTATCTCAGAGTGGTACTGCAAACATTGAGGGACAAGAAGCTTTATGCCAAGTTCTCTAAATGTGAATTTTGGCTGTCAGAAGTGACATTTCTAAGACATGTGGTATCGGTAGAAGGAATACGAGTTGATCCCAAGAAAGTATAAGCTATTCTTTAATGAGAAGCACCGAAGAATGTCTCTGAAGTCAGAAGTTTTTTGGGATTAGCTGGATATTACAGATGATTTGTACATAACTTTTCTGTAATTGCTTTGCCGCTTACTAGGCTATTACGAAAGGGTGTTCCGTTTGTTTAGACAGAAAAGTGCTAGGAAAGTTTTGAGAGATTAAAAACAGTATTGACTAAGGCACAAATTCTAGTTCAACCTGAGCCAGAAAAGGAGTATACCTTGTACAGTGATGCATCTCATTGTGGTTTGGGTTGCGTGTTGATGCAGAAAGGACGTGTAGTAGCCTATGCATCGAGGTAACTCAAAACTCATGAAAGAAACTACCCAACCCATGATCTGGAGATGGCAGCTGTAATTTTTGCTTTAAAGATCTGACAGTACTATTTATATGGAGAGAAGTGTCATATCTATACTGATCATAAGATCTTGAAGTATTTTATGAAACAAAGAGACTTGAATATTCTACAAAGAAGATGGGTCGAGTTCCTAAAGGACTACGACGTAATTATTGACTACCATGTAGGTAATACTAATGCGGTAGCCGATGCACTTAGCCGAAAGTCACTATATGTTCTACGTGAGATGAATGCATAATTATCCTTGGGACAAGATGGTTCATTAGCAACAGAATTTCAATTAAAGCCAATATTTCTTGACCGAATTAAAGATCTGCAGTTTTTAGATGAAGAGTGTATCGAGAAGAGGAAACAAGCAGGATTATGAGAAAAACAAGATTATAAGATCAAGACAGATGGTTGTTTGTATTATCGAGGGAAAGTTTATATTCCTGACGATAGTAATTTGAAGAAAGAGATTTTGACAGAAGCTTATCACAGTCCGTTGACTATGCACCCTAGAAGTAATAAGATGTATCAAGATCTAAAGACTCAGTATTGGTGGCGGGAATGAAACGAGCAATATCAGAATTTGTGACGAAGTGCCTAACATGCCAGCAAGTAAAAGCAGAACATCAAGTACCTTATGGATTGCTTCAACCTATCTCTATTCCCAGTAGAAGTGGGAAAGAGTGACGATGGATTTTGTAACTGGGTTGTCAGTTACCCCAAGTAAAAATGATTCGATCTGGGTTATTGTGGATCGTTTAACAAAGTCTGCCCACTTTATTCTAGTTCGAATGTATTACTCACTAGACAAGTATGTAGAATTGTATATCAAGGAAATAGTCCGATTACATAGAGTGTCAGTATCAATATTATCAGAAAGAGACCCAAGATTCACTTCAAGGTTTTGAGGTGCTTTACATGAAGTTTTTGGTACTAAATTGAATTTTAGTACTGCATTCTATCCGCAGACAGATAAGCAATATGAGCGAACTATTCAGATTCTGAAATATATATTTCGAGCCAATATTATTGAATTCACAGGATCATGGGAGAGATACATGCCATTAGCTGAATTTGCGTACAATAATAGTTATCAAGCAAGTATCAAAATGGCACCTTTTGAAGCACTCTATGTGAGAAAGTGTATAACTCCTCTTAACTGGTTCGAGTTACAAGATCGGAATGTTCAAGATGATTCCAAGACTGGTGGGATTGATTTGACTCGAGAAATGGAAGATAAAGTAATAATTATCCAGAACAACCTCAAAGCTGCCACAGGTCGACAGAAGTCGTACGCGGATAAAAAGAGAAAAGATGTAGAATATGAAGTCGGGGAAAAAGTGTTCCTAAAGGTATCACCTTGGAAGAAGGTATTACGTTTTGGGCGAAAGGGAAAACTTAGTCCCAAATTCGTTGAGCCATATGAGATCTTGAAGAAAGTTGGACCAGTGGCTTATCAATTAGCGTTACCTCTAGAGATGAGCAAGATTCATGACGTATTTCATGTATCCATGCTTCGGAGGTATCGATCTGATCCTTCGCATGTTATCACTCTTGAAGAAATTGAACTACAACCGGATCTGACTTACGAAGAGAAACCAGTGGAAATTTTAGCGTACGGAGTCAAAGAATTAAGGAACAAGAAAATTCCATTGGTCAAAGTCCTTTGGGGGAACCACAAAGTGGAAGAGGCAACTTGGGAAACCGAGGAGAAAATAAGGAAGCAATACCCAAAACTATTTAAATCAGGTACGTTTTAAAATTCGAGGACAAATTTTCTTAAAGGGGAAGAATTGTATTTTCTAAGTTGTTTAAGATTCATTTAACACTAAGATAAGGGCTTAAAAGCTAACTTAGTGAATAAAATGATAAAAAATAAAAGTTAGGATTTCTTTAATTATGGACTATAGAAAAGGAATTTCTGAGAATTAAGAGTACCATGTGATAGAGAGCAAGCAAAACAGGGTACTTGCGAAGTTTGGTTGAAATTCGATGAGAAAAGTATAGGTATTTGATGGAATATTTTTATTATACAGATAAGTAGTATAGATTACAAGAAGTTGATCTGTATAATTAGATTTCCGGTAATGGATTTATGTGGAAATCTATTTTTATCGAACAATTAGGGGATAAGAAGATGTTTAATTCGAATAAAAATGCAGTATAAGATATCGAATTTAGATCGAACTGCAAAGTTAAGTGTGCTCAGGTCATATGATGGGTGACCTTTTTGGGAAGGTCTCATGTTAGTAATTGAGACTGATAAGAGGGAATCAGTTCGAGTTAATATTATTTGTATGGATATCAGATAAAGGATTATTAAGAGGAATTTATTCGATAAAGATTTTGGATAAATTATCAGTATATTAGACTGAGTCAAAATTTCAAGATTTTGATTTTTACAAAACTATAGAATATTTTATAGGTCAACGATATTTATTCATGGAGATCAGAATAATGAGAATTTCAGATTTTTACCCGATAGTTTGGAAAATGGAAATCGTAGTAAGTGATTATCGAGTAATCTGATCGAATTAGAATTTTAAAGGTAGTTCCATAAGCCATGGAAAATTCATAAAATATTATTTTTATGAATATTTTAATGTTTCTAGTTAAAATCTAACTAGACTTGGTTTCAATTTTACAATATGGCAATTTTGAAAATAAGATATAGTTGGAAGATTATTTGGACCTAAGAGATTACATGAATTTAATATTCATTTTTTATACATGTGGCATATTAAGATAAAAGATGAACAATTGAGCTCATCTTTTCCTCCTACATTTCGAAATTAACAAGAATAAGAGAGGAAAATATACAAAATTTTTCCTAGACAAATTTGAAGGCTCCAAAGTAAGAATCAAGGTATGTTGCTTTGAGAAAAAATGATCTATGCTTCATGTTCTTTCTTTTGATAGTAATTTTTCATGGTAATTTGAAGAATTGTTCATGTTAGTGATGAGAGAGGAAAAGGGTTTCATGTTTTATGTTGAAATTGAATATTGATTTAAGTAAATTAAGTGTTGTTGAGTTGAAATCAAGCTTAGATTAAGATTAATTTCATGTTTGAATACATAAACCCTAACCCTAGAATTTAGGGTTTTTAAATTAAGGATGAATATGGAAGAATTATGAAGTTACAAACTTCCTGTAATCTGTACTACTTATGTGTATAATAAAAATATTCCATCAAATACCTATACTTTTTCTCATCGAATTCAAACAAACTTCGCAAGTACCCTATTTTGCTTGCTCTCTATCATATGGTACTCTTAATTCTCAGGAATTCATTTCCTATAGTCCATAATTAAAGAAATCATAACTTTTATTTTTTTTATCATTTTAGTCACCAAGTTAGCTTTTAATCCCTGATCTTAGTGCTAAATGACTCTTAAACAACTTAGCAAATTTCGGGGTATTACATGTTCAGGCTTGTGGCAGTGGTAATAATACACTTACATACACTGAAAAGGGGCATCATACACTGAAAACTCACATGTTTGGAGGCACCCAAAATGACCGGTCATAGCTTGGTAAATAGGGGTTGAATAATTGAGATTCGATTTTTTTGGAAATAGGGTGTTGATTTATACTGATTGGATGGTAGGGTGGTGGGTTGAATAATTGAGATTCAAATTTTTAATTATTAAATAGGGGTTGAAGGTAGAGAATTGTAGAAAAAAGTTTGTGAAGAAATTAGGTGAAGATTAGAAGAAAGAAGAAGATTTGGAGAAAATATTGTAAGGTTTTATTTTCTTATATTTTATTTTTAAATTTAGTTCGAATATTTTGTTTTTTGTTTCCTTATAAAATTTTAAAGTAATAGTTACGATTAAATTTAGTGGTAATTGTTTTTCTTAATGTTTTTTTACTTGTCATGTATGTAGTTTTGTTAGAGAAATGGCCGATCAAAATTCTCTGTGGAGATTACAAAATTGACATGTCTCTAGTGTTGCGGTTGATGATATGGTAATTTTTTTTAAAGAATTTAATTTGAGATTAGTAATATTTTATTCTCTTATTTATTATTATTAAGAATTTTTTTAATTTTATGAAGGCAACCGAGGAAACCTTCAAACATCATCTAAACATGGGGAGTAATAACCCACACCCCAATATGATTAAATGGTTGCAAGAAGCGGGATTCTGTCATGCCACATTTATTCGTGGCTACAAGCTGATTCCCAGTGTAATTACCGCACTAATTGAGCGCTGGAGATCAGAGACTCATACGTTTCACATGCCGTGTGGAGAATGTACCATCATGTTGGAAGACGTTGTGATGCTAATCGGGGTGCCGGTAAACGAGAGTCCATTGGTTAAGGAGACAGGGGATTCAGCTGCAAAGATTTGCTATGATTACCTTAAGAAGGTTCCAACTAGAACTGATGTGAGAGGATCTCATATTAAATTAAGATGGTTGCAGAGAGAATTCAAGCTCGGGTGCAATAACACATTGCAATATATTAGTTGCGTGAGTCGAGCCTATATTTCATAGCTCATTGGGGGGATACTAATGCCGGATAAATCTAACAATCTTGTTCATACACGGTATCTACCATATATGTCATCGTCTTCAGAAGCTACTAATTATAGTTGGGGATCAACAATATTAGCGTTCTTGTACCGTGAGTTGTGCAAGGCCGCTCTATTAGATAATAATGGTTTGAAGGAAATGGGTGTTAGTGGATGTTTGTTGCTATGCAAGCTTGGGCATGGGAACAACTTCCATTTTTTACACCGGTTACTCGAAGTTTGAAAAAATTTCCTCTTATTAGTAGGTAATTTCTTTACTTTGATTTGGAAGTTTAAGTTTACTCAGTTTTAAAATATTTTTATTTTATCTGAAAAATAATCAAATAACTGTCATTTGGATATGTATGCAGATGGAATATGAAAAAAGCTCACACAGGGTTAGTATACAACAATTTGAAAGTGTTTAGAGTTTTTATTGATTTATCTTGCAAAGATGAGGTATCGAAATTAAGTTACTTTTACATGTTATTATTTATGTAATTAATTTATTCTCTTATTTATATTTATATTCTTTTTGTAGTTTATTTGAAGGCCATATACTGGTGGACGCGTAAATGTACCAGAAGAATTGATGATTGATTCTTATCTCTGGTGTGTGGTTACACCGTTGATCCACTTTGCTTTTATGGAGTACCAGCTCGGAGATAGGGTCCTAAGGCAGTTTGACTTCCACTAGCCCATTCTGAGAGATCTATTGTATCATGACACTAATCATGACACCTTACACCTTGTGGACTTTCATGGCAAGGGGCATCATAGATGGGAAATAAAGCATTAAAAGTACGTTGAAAGGTGGAACAATAGACGTAAACGGTTGCCACCTCGCTCTCGAATTCAAGCTGATGATTTGGAGTCGGATAATTCAGAGTACATGTTATTCTATCGCAATAATGGGACACTGTACTTGACTACTGCGGACGAATGGGAACAATGCCGAGTATTTCTAAAAAAAATTGGTGGTCGTGGTCAATCATCTAAGAGTGTAGCAGGCTAGAATCAAGCAGATGAATCTCATAGTGAATCTGGTACACCGGATATGCATGCTGGTACTTCTCCAACTACGTAATAAACATCCAGCAATAGCATGAAACTCGTTTGCTAATCCAGTGGATGTGAGCTTTTATCATCCGCATCCACCCATTGAACATCCAACAATGACGGGGAGCTCATTTGCGAATCCAGTGGATGATAGCTTTTATCATCCGTAAGAACCTATTTATCATCCATCAATGGGTGGGAGCTCGGTTTCTAATCCATTGGATGACAGATTTTATCATCACCAGCCACCGATTTATCATCCATCAACGGGCGGGAGCTCAATTTCCAATTCAGTGGATAACAGATTCTATCATCATCAGCCACCCATTTATCATCCATCAATGGGCGGGAGCTCGGGTGCGAATGATTCTGAAGCATACGTACCAGATTTTTATCATTCACAATCACCTATGTACCTAAGCTTTGGTGGGAACATGGACTATTAGGGGATCACATATTTCATGGCGGTTACGTCGATTAGTAGTCCCACATTTTCACCATATATTAGTGACTATGTGTTTACAAAGCCGCCTCATATGCCTCCGGTGATTGATGATGATGATGCACCCTAAATACCGCAACGAGATCGACGACCACCGCGGCGTTACCATTCAACCATATCCTGACATGGACAAAAATTGTATAGAAAATGATTTCATGTAACTCTTCTTCTATGTAATACAAATAATTTGTGGATGCCTATTATTATTAGTTATTTGAATTTTGTTTTAGAAATATTTTTTGAATGTTCTTTGAAATCTTTTTGCAATAATTGAATTTAGTCTAAAAACATCTCAACAAATTTGAATATAATTCATTATCAAAATAAACACCCAAAATGCATTAACTAACAAGTAAACCATATACATCAAGTATCGTATTCATAATCAAATAGAAAATGTTCATTCGAATACAAATGTAAAGAAATAAAACTAGTTATACCACTAATAGTGAATGAAATCACCGAGGCATTGCCATGTAATTCGGACGATTTGGACATTTGTTTTTGGAATGTCCTTTACCTCTACATGTTGTACATCTCTTTGGTTCTCCTGCCTTCCTGTAATGAAGATCCATATTGGTATGGATGCGAGTAGATGGAGGTCGGCCTTTTGGTTCTCGATCGGCTGTTTTCTCGATCAATTGTTGCTAAGATGCATGTTACTCTATCTGAAATCAAGCAAACTCCATCTTCTCGAATAACATGTTCATGTAAATTACTTAAAAAGAAATTCCAATAGTCCGTCGACTCTGTATCAACAATTGCGAAGGCAATCAAAAATATATTTCGATTACCATCTTGTGTAACGGCAATCAACAGAACATGTTTGTATGTTCCGTACAACCATATGCCATCGACTTGGACCATCTGTTTGCAAAATAGAAAGCCTTCGGTGCATGACTTGAATGCCCAAAATAGTTGGTGAAATATTTTCTTCCCTTGAAGAAGCTGACCTTCTCGGTTGCATGCATTCTTGGTTTTATACCTGACTATGGTCCCTGAAATAAAAAATTCCATTGCTTGTAATAGTGCCGGTAGCTCATTGTATGACTTCTCGTAATTATCGTATAGTGCCTTATCTCTTGCATATCAACCCTTGCCATATTCTATTTGGTATTCAAATTGTTGCTTCACATATGCCACAATAGTTGAAATAGTAACCCTAGGATTTGCTTCAACCAACATATTTGTGTAGCGACTTATTACATCAGAGTCCAACTTATCGTGGTCTTGGTTGATTGAATTTCGTAAACAAGTGTGTCCACTATTGTACTTTGTAATCTCCCAAGCAGTTCTCCTCTGAAGTTTAGACACTCGAATCTTCTAATTATAATATTCTCTATATTTAACACATTTGGCGAACATAGTTCTCGAACTGGATTCTTTAACAGTAAAGTCTACATGTTTTCTGATGGAATACTCTTTAATTGCCAATGTAGCTTCTTCCTTGTCCTTAAATGGCATCCCAACCGATAATTCATCAAAGGAACTCGAACTTAATTGTGGCATGATCGAAAATTCAGGTGCCCTCATGGCATCATAATCTATTAATTTCATGTGATCAAGAGGTTCGTACCATGTAATGTCATTACCGGCCAAAACAAATTCACCTCCACCAAAAATAGGTTCATCACCAAGGTCATCACCACTCAAATCGGGATCTGCGGTTTCTTCATCTTCACTAAAATCAGCAAGCGTTTTTCCCCATCTACCTTGAAGATTTTCAACGCCAATGCCAACACTCGGATCAACTGTCAGTTCAACCGTTGGGAACGTCGAAGGTCCGGCATATGGATGAAATGCATCTGATGTCCCACTTTCCAATAGAGTGACAAAACTCTCTCCAAACCTATATGGCTGGTCCTCAACCGCACTACCGAAACCCATTTGAAAAGAACTTTCAAATACATTTCTAGATGGGCCCGAATTGTCATATCTCTCACACAACTTAGCATGTAACTCAAGACTTCAAATACGTATTGAATCATGCTATGCAATCATGAGTCCAACATCATCATCATCTTTAAGAGCTATTGCAGAATATCTGACTGGATCATCACATATCTTTTACCGGTACCGCAAACGAACAATCTCAGCTCCTAATTTTTCTTTCTATATCATGCTTCAGCTCTCGAAGGGAAATGCTCTTTGAAAACCTCATCTTTGTAGTATTTTTCGAGTCAAATACGACACCGATATTAGTTTTCACAATTTCTATGTCGTAATGGATAACAGCTATAAACATGTTGCTTATTGTCTCTGCACGTTCAAAATCATATATATTTTTGAATCAAATTACAGAAATCAAAATTATCATAATATTATATTATATTGTTACGAATTTTTTACCTAAACAACAAAATAAAAATAAACAAACAATCTACATATTCAAAACAAAATGTAAAAATTAACTTACTAAAAAATTCTTTAAAATTTATTCCTTCACTTTCTTCTCCTCCTTATTTACTCAATTTTTTTCAGACTTCCTTCAACTTTTACCTTTAACCTCACTTATTTAACACAAAACACAACGCAAAAAATAATACACAATTTTTTCCGTTATTTACCCCTACAATCTATTTAATAACTATTCAAAATTTAAATTCAATACCCCTACAATCTATTCAATAACTCTATTCCAATAAGTACAAATCACTACCCTATTCCCAAAAAATTTAAACCTGCTTTTCACAGATTTTTTCTTACTTTTCAATGTATTATTAAAGCAATGACCGGTCATTTTTGAGTTTTCAGTACATGTGATTGCATGCATGTAATTACATGCACTGTTTCAGCACTGCTACAAGCCTGCACCGTCAGTGAGCCATTTTATATTTTCAACGCATGAGCTCGGAAGGAAAGAAACAAGACCTCAAAATTTTTTTTTTTTTTTTTCCTCCATGAGGTCGGAAGGAATTCAATCCGACCTCAATTTTTTATTATTATTTTTGGACCCTTGAGGTCAGAAGGAAAGCAACATGCCCTCCAATTTTTATTTTTATTTTTTGACCATTAGGTCGGAAGGAAAACAACATGCCCTCAACATTTTTTTAATATTTTATTTTTATGAAGTCGAATAACTTTCAATCCGCCATTAAAATTACTATAAAAATCACAATAGATTCGAAAATAGTTTAATGGGTGCTATAGATTTTAAAATATTTTTTTTGGGTGCAATATTGGCCCAATTTTGCCGTTATTTAGTGGAGGAGAAAGATTGGGAGGTAGCTTTCAGAAATCTACAGTGGGAAGGACCCACCTTCTTTTCAAACATCTGCGGCGCGCCTGCGAATTGAATCCATTCCTCTACTTCTTTTCCCATGGAATACGGTGTGGCAATTTTAGATGCAAAATAGTATACTCGGTTCTCATTAGAATAAATTATTAAAAGATGGATAATTATTTGATATAGCGGAAAATTTAGAGTTTTATGAACTTAGTTTAAGGTGTAGAGTTTAGAGTTTAGAGTTTATATTTAATAGTTTAAAATTTAGCGACTGTAAATAGAATTCATAGTTTAGAGTTATAATTTAAGGTTTATACGTTAAAATATAAATCTTTGACATGTTATTTTAAAACTTAAATTCTAATCTCTAAACCCTAAATTCTAATCCTAACTCCTAAATTCTAACAATTACCCATAAACCATATACCCTAAAATAAGTCTCTAAACCCTAAAATAAAGGCGTTTATGGAAACTAAAAAAAATTATTGCCAGTGTATTGAATATAAATCCTTCAAAGATACATCAGATCTATTAATTAGTGAGTGATTAAGAATATTCACATTATCTTATTTTGTATGAGTTCAAATCGTTACATTTATCTCAGAATATAAATACCTTTTTTTATTTAATAAAAAATATTATTTTTTGAACAAATTTAATAAAAAATTATTAAAAGATACATTTGCAATATATATTGTGTATTAATGAATCTATGTTTCAATCATATAAACATAAGCATTGTTTTATATTGGTCTGAATTACATTAAAATTAGTAAACAGAAATGCAATATTTATATAAAGTACATATTGAATGTATTATGGTATTGTAATAATCAAGTTTAGATGTGTAGTGATCATCCAATCAGAGTATTGAATTAGACGGTGGCACGGTGCATATAGTGAATGTGACCCACACACGAAAGAAACCTCTCAAGGATAAGAACCATAAACTAAACTCGCGGGGACGAGGAATTGATACCAGCCGATTAATTCAACGGTTCTTAACGTATTCCTCTGCTCTACTCTCTCTCAAAGTTAGACATCACTCATATTGTCTATTTTGTTAGGTAGCTAAAACCAAAGACAAGCCAAGGAAACTGAGTAAAAGCCATGAACTCATCGCCCAATCCTCCACAACTGCTTCCGCCGCAGTCCTCCACGTCCTCCGCTGCCTCTTCAGATGGCTCCGGCAAGAAAGTTAGGAAACCTTACACTATTACCAAGTCACGTGAGAGCTGGACTGAAGAAGAACACGACAAGTTCCTTGAAGCTCTTCAACTGTACGTTCTTTCTCCAAAGATGAAAACTTTTGTTCTTTTGTTCTTTTTCTTTTAAAAACCCCTGAATTACAAGTACCTAGTACTTTGATTTCTCCTTCTTTTAGGGAATTTGCCTTTCTTTATGTTGGTTCTTAGTTTCAATTCTTCTGTTTTAGCTAGTAGAGAACTAAGGAAACATTGATCGAGTTTTTCCTTGTTTCAATTGTGAAGTAGATGTTTTGTTCGGAGAAATTGATGATGGAAACTTGGTCTTCAATTCAATTTGGTTGAATTTGGGTACAACAAAATTTAACTAATCATAATTTTTAAACATTCCTTCTCAGCTTGTGTTGTATTGAACTCGTACGAGGATGCCAATGGCAATACATTTACTCCCCATAGTATTAAATTATGGCAATTTAATACTACGCCGCCCTCCCTTCTTCTGGTTTAAGTTACCATTATTATTGTTCTATGATAGACAAAAAAACCATTCATGTTAGCCTGTTAAATAGTTTTCTATCTTTCTTGCTGACTTAGGTTTGATCGTGACTGGAAAAAAATTGAAGATTTTGTCGGTTCAAAGACGGTTATCCAGGTTTAAAGACAAGGATTTGATGTTCTGTCATTGAGCTCAGGTTTTCAATCTTTAATATCATTTTGCTTAAAATATTTTAAATGGATATTTGCTGTCTTTACAGATTCGAAGTCATGCCCAGAAATACTTTTTGAAGGTTCAAAAGAATGGGACAATTGCACATGTGCCGCCACCTCGTCCCAAGCGCAAAGCTGCTCACCCTTACCCTCAAAAGGCCTCTAAAAATGGTTTGATTTTAAACTGGACCCTGATGATATTTTTGATTGAATTCTCGGGGTATAATTACTTTTTGACATGCTCTTATAATACCAGTTTTAGTGCCATTACAAGCATCCATGGGTTTTCCTTCTCCGATAAATACCGTTCCACCTGGATATGGTCCCTGGGATGAAGCTTCCATGCTAGTAAACACTGCCTCAAGCAAAGTCATGCCGCCACAAGATGAATTTACAAGCCTTCGAGGAGCGGAAGGCATGAATTCTTCTCTATGTCGGTTCTTTTGTTGTAATAGTAGTAGACTAGATTTCCCAAAGGAAACTTTCCAACATTTCTTATACATATAACGTTACTGATTCAGCTGATATTGGATCAAAGGGCGTAGCAAGGATTAGTAATAGTGGTGTTAGTTGCATTGGAAGCTCTAGCCAGACAATACCTAAGTCCGATATGCCAAATCAAGGGAAACAAGCATCCGTGCTTCACGGTAATTGTATCGACTATAATCAATTGTTTTCCCCAGTTACTTTGTACTTGATGCTTGATGGCATTTGGCCAACTCTGTCTTCGTTTTGCAGCTACACCTGATTTTGCCGAAGTTTATAGCTTCATTGGAAGTGTCTTTGATCCTGACACCGACGACCACGTGCAAAAACTCAAAGAGATGGATCCCATAAATTTTGAAACTGTAAGTCAAAGTGGCACCTTTTTTTGTTTCAACATTTCATAATTATAGCATCTAATGTAATGCCCTGATTTATGTTTTATGTATTTTTTAAAATATGCTGATTTGTAAAGATATATGCAACTTCATTATTATAGTGATAAGAGACTTACCTTGTTGTTTAGAGTAAGCCCAGACCTTCCCTGAGTAGCTACATCCAAAAACCAAACAAACAAATGGTCTCTGCTCTTTAGTTCATTGCAACATAACTTGCATTGAGAGTCATCAACAACTTGCCCTATTCGAATCAACCTATCTTTCATTGGTAACTTGTCCAAAATAATCATCCAAGCTCTTAGAATATGCAAAGGGAACTAAATGAGTCTATGTTACACCACCCTTTCTCGCTTCAATCTTATTCCGGGCCAAATTTTGGTAATTGAGATCTTTCTATGCCTCAGTATGACAAGTGATGAATATTAATGAGCGACTCTCCTAACTTCAACATTTTCCACAAGATCCAGCTCGTATTTGCTTAGGGTAACATATGCCAAATTCAGATTCTTCGAAGATGTAAGCTTGCAGACAAGCAATCCAGATCGAACCTTCCCTTCTAGAATACTTATTACTAATTTCAGGATGCACGCCTTGTTCTAGCCCTCCAAATCTTTCATCCCCGACCCACCTTCAGCCTTCAACAAATAGATTTGAGACCAGCTAACTCTTGAACCAGCAGCTGCTATATCCTGACCTCCCCAAAAAATATCTTATACACAGCTGATTGATCCTCTTGAGAACTGGTTTTAGGCAAAATGAAGTGCCTGCATCAGTAATTTTGATTAAATTTAACCAACTGTATTAATTGCATTCTCTCAGCATAACTGAGCTACCTTGCACTCGGCTATTTATTTTCCCTTTTACTTTCTCCAAGAGAGGTGCAAAATCTGTTTAAGACAGTTTCCTTGTGACTAGGGGCACCCCCCAGTATTTCTCATGAAGTTTTCCCTCCTTAAATTATGCAATTCACTTTTATTGGCATTCATCTGCAAT